>CM028931.1:19924301-20021801 GCA_016801845.1 Polydactylus sextarius
TGTAAGCGATTTCTGCCTCATCTCAGACTCACACCTGGTAGAGTCTGACGGTAATGGAGCCGTCGCGCTGCATAGATCGCTGCCATCACTCTGTTTGTGTAAATGAGAGCCACAATATCCCGCTCATATAATCCCAGACAATAAAAATCGTTTCCTTATTTCATCAGGGAGTATATATCCGCCATCGTTTGATGTGAGCTTGTCAGTGACGCATCGCAGAGGGAATTCTCCGCGGCAAATAAAAATGTAGTTTGTAACCGTAGAGGATGAAATTAAACAAATATCGACAGTTTTGATGTCAGTTTTTCTCTGCAGCTCGTCAACAAATTACAACAAATTCAGCTCGTTTTCTTTCTCGCGGCCGACGATGATGTTACAAACTGAGCTATGAAGCATCAGATTCAAACTCAAAACCTCAGGATACAAGCTAGCAAGGAGGCTAAAACCCAGTTAGCATGCTAACAGGCTAAACTTATATGTTTCCTGATACTAAACACCACAGCTGCTAGCATTTAGCTAGCTGTGTTTCAGTAGAAATAATCAATGCAGGGCAGGTTTTATGACCTACACTGCACCCATCCACCAGGGGGCGACCTAGCTAATCCATCTTTAAGTCAGGTAGCTAGCAAGGATGCTAACACGCACATGTTTCGAAATTTGCTAGCAACTGTTCTATTTATATTATCATTTGCTAAATACTAATTAAAGAAAGAAAGCGCAAATTACAACAAGTTAGCATGCTAAAATGCTAAACTTTTGAAGTTCCTCATGCTAAACACTACAGCTGCTAGCATTTAGCTAGCTGTGTGTAAATAGAGATGGTTGATGCACTTCAAGGGAAAGGTTTTATGACCTATACTGCACCCAGCCACCAGGGGGTGACCCAGTTCATCCATCTTTAAGTCAACATGCTAGCAAAGTATGCTAACATCGATAGATTATATTTATATTACTGTGTGTGGGTAGTGTGGATTGTCCTAATTATCACAAGTTAGCATGCTAACAGGCTAAACTAATATGGTTCCATATAACAAATATTATAGCTGCTAGCATTTAGCTAGCTGTGTTTAAGTCAAGATGGTTAACGCACCTCTAGGAACAGGTTTTATGACCTGTTTTGAACCCAGCCACCAGGGGGCCAACTAGCTTGTCCATATTTAAGTCAATGAGCTAGCAAGGAAGCTAACACCCACAGGTTTAGAAAATTGCTCGCTCTTCTATTCATATTATCGCTTGTGGTAATTATCTCAATTCATATTATCTATAAGTTAGCATGCTAAGCTAATATGGTTCTTTAAGATAATCATAATAGCTGTTAGCATTTAGCTAGCTAAGTCCAAGCACAGATGGCAAAGCTAATATGATAAATATTAGGAACATAATAGCTGCTACATATTAGCACGTTAGCTAACGCTAGCTTACAGCTGTTTAAAAATGGCCAATGTGCCTCCACCAAGTCAGCTAATAGTCATAAGTTAGTATAGTAGCTTAGCCAACATGCTAAGCTACTATGGTTCTGTAAGATAAGCGTTATAGCAGCTAGCATTCAGCTAGTTGAGTCCAGATACTAATATGGTGACAAACACAAAAGTTGCTATACATTAGCACATTAGCTAATGTTAGCATCTATTAGCTGTGGACGCGACATCTCAAGAACGCACTGATGAAAATTTGGCAAATTTGGCAAAAAACATTTATTTGGATTCAAGGATGAAGTTGTGAGATTTCGGTGGACGAGGGTCGAAGCTAAAAGCAACAAAACACAACTCAAACATAACGACGTCTGGACGAGAAAGTGAAACCAAAACATCTGAGCGTCGGTTCGTCTTTGTGGATTTTCTTTCTTTTCTTCTTTATTTTTCCCATCTTGGCGTTAACGCAGGTAATATCAATAAAGACTGGGATTGAAGGCACATTGTAAACATCCACTGCTGCGCACACGAGCTGATTCTCCTTTTTATAACCGCAATAAAACTTTCATAATAGAAGACATTTACTGTAAATCACCACTAATACTCATTTGTTACCACGTGATATTACTCACGTTCTCCTGCAGCTGTAGGTAAACGGGTCATGACTAAGTCCAGGGAGGGATTACAGAGCCCAGACTTCGATTTGTGGTATTGTACGGATGTACAACCCGGACGCGTCCTATTGATATCAGATAGCAGAGCAACTATAAAATGCTTGTCTAAACTTTTCTTGGGGAAAAGCTTTGCATACTCATTTAGCAGCTGAGAACTTTTTTCTGAACCTTTTCTTTCTCTTTGGCTAAAACTGTTGAATTCTTACTAAAACTGGTCAGTAGGGGGTGTTTATTTAAGGTTTTTTTTTTCTACAAACGTTGGATTTAAGTTGCTATTTTAGTTTCTGTTGTTGAACTCAGAGGTCGGCGGATCAACAAATGTAACAAAACGACAAGAAAATCAGATCAAAAAGAAGAAACAGGAAGTTCATCAAGTAGTCGACAGTCGATATCTGTCTCTTCTCTGAGAAATTACAACTTTCTGTTCAACATCTTCAAGAATATGACTGATCTTCTTGGGAAAACTCTCCAACAAAGAAGATTTTAGATTGTTAGAACTCGTTTATTTTTGATCAATTTTTTCTACAACAACCCTCTAAATATCTATAAAATTGGTGGACATTTGAAATCTTTTCCCCATCATGTCAACATCTCTTGACAGAAACCTAATAAAACCTTGACCAACAATGATAAAAGTAACACAAAAGTGTCGTTTCTAATTAGAAGCTTCTAGTTCCTTCAGATATCTGTCGTTTCTTTGTGAAATTACAACTTTCATTGGGTTAAAATATCAATCTGTCCAATATTTTCTAGAATATGACTGAAACACCACAAACTAACCAACAAAGAAGATTTTTGATTGGAAGAATTTCTTTTTTTGATCAAACTTTTGAACAAGAAACCCCCAAATATACAAACATCAGTGGACATTTGACGTCAACAATGGTTTTGTTGATCAGATGTAACGTCGTGCACCTTTTCCTGCTTTTTCAAAGTTTTCCCTCAATATGTCAATATCTTTGGCGGAAACCCAATAAAACGTTGACCAACGATGATAAAAGTGATATAATAATATGACTGATCTTCTTGAGGAATCACCACAAACTCTACAATATGGTCGATTTTTGATTGGAAGAACTGTTTTTTTTGATCAAACAACCCTCCCATTATCCATAAATTGTTCAATATATGATGTATTTTCCATATTTTGACCATCTTCATCTAATAAATGATGGTTTTTTTGACCAGATTTAACGTCATGCACCTTTTCCTGCCTCTTTAAATTAAAGATTTCCTTCATTATGTCAATATCTGTTGACAGAAACCTGATACAACCTTGATTGACGATGTTAAAAGTGACACAATACTGTCGTATGATTGATCATCTTGGGGAAACACCACAACCTCACCAATAAAGTAGATTTTTGATTTGAAGGACTCTTTTTTGATCAAACTTTTCAACAAAAACCTTCCGATTTGACGTCTTCATCTAATAAACAATGGTTTTGATCAGATTTAACGTCATGCACCTTTTCCTGGCTTCTTTAGATCAATGTCTGTTGATGAAAACCTGATAAAACCTTGACCGACAAAGATGAAAGTGAACCCAACTCAACGTTTTCAGTTCTGTTGACCAGAAAAGCGACATTTAAATGTTTAAACTTGTTGAAACCGAGTCCTGACCTGCAGATGGAGTGGATCTCGTGCGGGTCTTCGTCCTTGTGGGCGCTGACCGTCAAACTGTCGCCCAGAGCCATGAGACACTGAGCAAAACCCTTGTAGATGGAGTGACACCGTCTGGCCGAGGCTGAAGCCGCAGGGAACGGACTCAACACTGAGGAAAAACAAAAAAAAAAAACAAAGTTGAGAAGTTGAACTTTATAAACATCAGTCGACCGATGACATGAAACGAGCGGCGGCGACACCGCAGCTGCTCGATTTTTGGCGACGAACCAACAGGATGAGCATCATCCATCATAGACTCGGAGCTACAGGCAGCTGCGGCTCCACCTTCAATCATCACAACGCTCGCTCATCCGCCGTTTAAAGTCAGCGGCTGATCGATCGCTCACATCAAAGATGAGCCTCGTTGGACAGGAAATAGAGATACAGCAGCTCAGTTCACAGATTCACCCTCCGGGAACTGAACTGTTCTCTCACATAGGACGAATACAACAACACGAACAGGTGTAAGTCTGAAATAACACACTTGAAACAACGTGTTTCAACTCACAGCCTCCGGAAAACACAACGTCTCAACATAGATACAACCTGACACTTTACAACCTGATAAATGGAAACAAAAGCTCAGTTTTTTAAAGTTGTTGATAACGTGAACTGGTCGAATTATCATTGGACTCTACTCGGAACAAGATGTATGATTGTTATTTGAGTTTTGAGTATTTATAATAACAACAGTCCTTTGTTTTAAAACTAATACGTGAGGTAGTTTTTGGGGGACGATTATACCCAAAATAAATTAAAAAACGGCTAAAAAAAAATGGATCCCAGTGTCAGTAGGTGAGTAAATTGTGAAAAAACAAAAGAGAAATTGACATTTTTTTAAAGATATCGCACTAAGAAACACCACTGAACTCATTCACAACATCCTGGACCTCAAACTGTACCTAAGTAGATACAAATGCTGAAAGAAAACAATTTTTTTTAGAAATATGCCACAAAATTAGACAAATTAGGCCTCAACAATCTCACAAAAGGCCTGAAATCATGGAAGGAAATGAGTATTTGATTTATCCTCAAGTTCCCTTTGGGAATAATAAAGAATCTATCTTTTTATTGATTAATACTTTTATCGTTTTTCAATGTGGTTGAACTGGTCAAAGGAGGATTTACAACAACAGTCCATTGTTTTAAAACTCTAATACGTGAGGTAGGTTTTTTTGAGGATGGTTATACCCAAAATAAATCAAAAACGCCTAAAAAAAAAAAGGATCGCAGTGTCAGTAAGTGAGTAAACTGTGACAGACCAACATAAAAGCAATGTATCGCTCTAAGAAATAACATTTAACTCATTCACAACGTCCTAGACAACGATCTGTATCAGAGCAGATACAAACCCAGAAGCTTTCATCGCAATTTTTTTAAAGAAAATGTCAAAATTAGACAAATTAGGTCTCAACAATCTCAGGCCTGAAATCCTGGAAGGGACTGAGCATCACACCGGTCCTAGATCCTTCCCTTTGGGATTAATAAAAGGAGGATTTACAGCAACAGTCCATAGTTTATAATCCTAATATGTAAGTTTTTACTTAGATATTAATAAATATGTTTTTGGGGGATAGCTATACCCCAAAATAAATCAAAAACGCCTCCAAAAATATCAGATAAAATCCCAAAAAGAAGTAAAAGTAGTAAAAACAGAAAGAAAATGTATATTTCATTCAACATTAAACAACAGAAACAAACAGATTCGTGGGAACGGCGCCACCTACAGGATTTAACCTGAAACTGTGGCTTCTTTTAGCGTCTTTAGAAGAGTTTGCACATTATTTTCTGTCATTTTTCCTATTCTTTTTTCCCATAGAATTCATAAAAGTCGATATATCGCTGAGGTTACGGATCAAAATCTTTAAAGAGTCAAAGATTAGCAGACGATTTTAAACTGAAACTGAAACAGCCGCTATTTAAACGGCCCCTCTGGGCTCATAGAGGAACTACAGTCTGGTTTTTAAATAGTAGCGCGATTCAATGACAATGACAATTTTCCTAAAAAATTGAATTAACAGCAGATTTCAGTGAAGTCATTCAGGGATAACACATCTTAATAAAAAATGTGGGGAAAAAAAAAAGAAAAAGCTCCCGTGGTAGCGGCGTCTCCCAGGAGTCGTTTACTCTGTACACAACTATTTACAGCATCTCACTGAAGCTCAAAGCTGTTTACAGAGTCAGAGAAAGACAGAGAAACAGGAAGTCGTCTCCGCTGATGTGGTTTGAAATAATAATTAACAATCACCGGCTTGTTTTCGCTGTTGCGCCACCGTTTACAGAGGTTTGAATTAAGCTTCGGTGTTCACACCGTCAAGGAACATGGCCGCCGCTGTTTGATTAGTCTGATCCTCTCTCATCTTTTAAGCTCCGGTGAATGAATATAAATCAGTGGCCTGATAGGAGACGGAGGAGGAGGAAGGAGAAGGAAAGTTTCCAGAAATTTATATGAAGGTGAGAAAGATGATGAGAGAAGTTTTGTTTCATCAGACAGAAACGAAATAAAAAAAAACAACTCAGACGCGATAAATATTAAAACGTCTTTACAAAATTCTACAAATACAGAAGAGGAAGTAAAAAAAAAAACTGGAATAAAATATTTATTTTCATTGCACCTGTTGAGAATAAAGTGGAAATTTAGAGATTAAAATTTAAATCTCAAGAGCAAAGTCAAAGTTAACGAGATGATTTCTTTAATTTATAGATTAATGTCAAAATGTTGATTAAACGAACACAAGCATGTTGAGAATAAGGTCAAAACTTAAAGATTAAAAGCAAATTTTTGAGATTAAAGTTTTTATTATTATTATTTTACCTTTTATAATTTCAAGATTAAATTCAGAATTAACAAGAGGAGGATTTTATTCATTTATTTATTTATTCTGAGCGTCAAGAATAAAAATTTCGACATTAAATCCAAATTTGTTAAATTAAAAATTGAAATTTTCGACATTAACGTCGAAAGGTCGAGATTAAAAATGTAAATCGTTTCAAAATAAAGTCGAAACCAACAAGAAGAACAAAGTTTCATCAACTTTCCCGTCGAGTTACATTAACGAGACTCGATTCAAACGATTTGACGAAATGACCAACAGGAACTTTTGTAAGAAAAAAAATGAATTTGTGGTTTTGTTTGTAGATGCAGGAGCCGTCATCCCTTCGTCTTGTGGGACCGATGACGGAGACAAAGAAGTTCTGGCAGCTTCTTTCTTTTACCATCTGTTGCTTGTTTTTTTGGTTTTTTTTCCCTCCGTCTTTTCTTCTCTTTACTCATTCATCTGGAAGCTGCCGTCTCCTGACGGGCGGCGCACACCGATGACTACCTGCCCATTAAACAGCTCGACCCTCCTGCATAAACATGAGCGCCGCGATAAAGACAGAAAATCTCTCTAAAAATAGGGTTGATTAAAACCGCGGCGTCGAATGTTGAAACAAAACGACCAAACCGCAGATTGATTTCATCAACATTCATCGCGTCGCGCTTTAACTGGAAGTCGGTGTTTGAATGGTACCATCTGTTGTTCATCAGGACAACTGGCCACATTATCACTGGACACATGACACACCGCTGTTGCTTGAATATTAAATATTTGCAACAAAAGATCATTGTTTTCAAAAATAGCTCTTTTTTGGGGATAGCTATACCCAAAAATCAATCAAAAACGCCCACAATAGTGTTGATAACGTTGCAGTTTTTACTAAATTTGAGTAAATTGTGGAAAAACCAAATGAGAAATTAAATTTTTTGCTCTCTCTTTAAAGTTTTTTAATGTCTAAAAGTGACAAAATCACAAAGGGAAATATCTTTTTAATTAAACACTTTCAAGACCACAAATGTACCAAAAAGTACCTCAAAGAATGAAGGTTAAACAAAAGTTTTGAACCAATTCTGGCAATGAAATACCACTGAACTCAGAAACAACTAAACTGTTTGGTCGATTGGACTGAAGAGGGTTTTCTTTGAGTGGTCAATCATAAAAAATGAAGATAAATAAGTTACAAAATGATATTCATCAAACAAATGTTCAAACTGAAGGACGAGGCCTCCACCGTGAGGTCGACCTGCCGTCTTTGTTCATAGAAACTGATTAGGTGAACTCACTTTACTTCCTGGTTTGGGGGTTTGAAGGTAAAGCCACCAAGTAGTGAATCTAGGTTGCTTTCAGGTCTGATAAAATGAGGAATTCACCAACATGTTGGGGTTTCCTCGTGTAATCTTAGAAAAAGACGATCATTAGTTCTTATCAGTGTTTTCATGAATCTATAGCAGCTTCAGGGATGTGCAATATTAAGTGTCTTATATCTCTTTTTTTCCAGAACAATCTAGACAATATGATGGAATAAATCTTACTTTATTTCAACCAACTATATGAACGTGACAGAGCAATAACCATCAACAACATTTAAAGTCCATTTGAGAAGTCTTTTTGTCTTAACCACCACATTCCGTTCGCAGTAAAATTTCCACGTTATAAAGACATTGACAACTTTAGTTCTACACCTCACACCCAAACTTCTGAGTACACAATTTAATGTTTGAAGCCTCCTCTTTCAATACACACTGACAGGATATCCATATATGGAGTTGCTTTTTTCAAAATTCAGTCAATGCCCGACGTTGCGTCAACGGCACCGATCCCTACCGCTTGAGGTTTAAGCAAAAACATCTTCTAACATCATGAAGTTCGGAGGCTACATCTATAAAAATGTTTGCGATATACGTAACTGATGATTGGGTAACAATTTTGGAACATCCACCAATCAGAAGACGACATCTCCAAAAGGTTGTTTGTGCAGAATTTGGAGTAATTATGTCGCAAAATGGTCAAAAAGTATCGCAAAAGTGTAAGGAAAACACTTTTTCCACATTTACACATCAACAGCAGTAGCAGCAATCGAGATCAGTGTCTCAAAACCATGGAAAGGCAAGATGCTTTTGTCCATCTTTGTCAAAGTAAAGAAGATTCACGAAACACCCTTCACCAACAAGAAAAACTGGAAACTTATTCTTTAACATAACTTCCTGGTTTGGACAAGTTACAAGATGCTTCCAGCAAAGTTGGGTTCAAAAACGTCTTACTTTTTTTTTTTTTTTTTTTTTTTTTTTAGGTGCTAGAGTCCCTGAAGAATCTCACAAAAAGCTGAGACATTGTTCCTAAAGAGTTTCTGTCGGTCCCAGAGGATCGTTTTTCGGAACTGGAAGTGACCGATATTTTTCCCCGAGTCGAGGTGGCGACAGGCGCAGATGCATCATGTCATGATTAGTGAACAAGACGACGACGGCGGGGGGGATAAACCTCCCGGTGAAGTGGTTTGTCGTGAAGAGTAAAAGTCAGAGCGAAGCTACGGCTGCAGCCTGGCAGGCTAACGGGAGATGCTAATTGGGTCAGACACTGCATCACCACAACCCCCCCCCCACCCCACTCACCCACCCCCCATCTTCACCCTCCTCCAGAGACCTGCTGTTTAATATTTGATAAACCAGACCTTCCCCCACCTCCACAGTTTTCTGGTGTTGTTTTTTTTCCTTCGAGGAAACCTATTGATTTCAGGCAGGGTTGTTCACAAGAGCCTGAAGATTATTGGCTTCACTCATCTCCATCAAGTTTTAATGAAGACCCGAGGAGGAGAAAGTGCAGGAGAAGAGGAGCGAGGACACCGAACCTCATGATTACCTCAGACAAATAATTCATGATGAAGATATCTGGATTTTAACGTAGTCTGTCGGTCCAATTTCAGAAAGTCCGTCATATTGATCAGTTCCATGTATGAATTTCTAAACTCCTCTTCAGAAAAGTGTTGTATGATTATCTCGATTATATATTCAAACTGGAATGAGTTTCTTTTGTTTTTTTTGAGTTTGCAGTTGGGAAATCAAAGCAGAGAAAGACACAAGACACAGCTGTTCAACTGGCAGGAGTTTGTTGTTTCTGTTTTTGGCTCGTAAACTAATTATCTGTTCGCACGGTTTGATTGAACTTTTTCCACCTCATGTTGATTTGACCGGTTGGATCCGACAGCGGCTTCGCAGCAGGAGGTCAATCGAATTATTTTTTTTTTTTTGTTTTGTTTTTACAAGGGCAATGTATCCAGAATAAAGTTGGGGCTAAGAATTTCTGCAAAAAGTAAAGATACGACCTCCTAGAAATGTTACTTCTTAAGGCTGCGGTGCATCACTATTGGAAAGCAGCAGTGCTAGGGCCAGCTGGTTAGCATGCTAATGTGATGGTTGCATGCTAACAACTTCAGCTAATGTTGGATTTACAAGACAAGAAGCACCGTCACTACTTAAGGCTATCGGAAAATGACAAAATGCGCTAGCCAGTTGGGCCGGGGCTAGCTAGTTAGCATGCTAACGTGATGGTCACCACCCAACAACTTCAGCTATCGTTACGTTTATAAGACAAGAAGTTATGATACAAACTTGTGGCAGCGCTACATCTTGAGGCTACTGCACATCACTGAAAAAGAGACAGGATATGCTAGCTGGTGGGGCCAGGGCTAGCATAAAAACTTTAGGAGAAGAAGCAAAAACAAGAGCCGTGTCCAAATTTGAAGGTTGTTGCTGGCCGCAAACATCGCCTATTAATTCCTGCTCATCATGTCGACTAGCTTTAACTAGGTGTCTCCATAGGAAAGTGCAATGAATCTTGGGATATTTTGGGCGGTGACGGATCCAACCATCGTAGCCTTCGGGAAACCGAAGACTGGACACTAAAATATGCACGTTAAACATGTAAATTTTGACCATATTCACCATTTCTCTACCTGTTAGCATGCTAAAAATTGCTAACTAGCATAATTTCCAAAACCAAGTTGAAGCTAATGGGAAAGTCATTATTGTGTGGGTAAAACTTTGACCTGATGATCCTCTGGGGACCATGAATGTCTTCTTCTGACCTGAAGGTTGGTCAAACACCAGCTTTAAAATCAATACGACTTGCTAGCGGTGCTAATTTTTTAGCTAATTGAGCATCTAAATAAATGATCTAAGTCTAAAGGTTCAACCTCTGGGGATAAGAAGGAGTTAATAAATAATCTGGGTCCGTAGAGAAGTTTTAGTGTCCTTGCTGCTTGGAAATGGATCTTGTTTGAAATTCACAACGTTTCATGAAGTTACTTTAAGACGAAGATGTGTCACAGTAGAAAAAATAAAAGGGCGAGAAAGATAAAACAACATGATTGAAACTACAAATGTTTGGCCGAACGGACAGATAAACCCAAGCGGAGCGAGCAGATCAATGACGGGACAAACGATCAACTGCTTCTCAACCTGCCTTGATTAATATTTGATATCTGAACTAAGACTGAGCCCAGGGAGAAAGAGAAAGTGATAGAAAAAGAGAAAAAGCAGCTGATTGATAAAGGCAGCAAGAGAAATCTCCGAGCTTCGCAGGCTTGATTGCGATCAGAGAGAGATAGAAGGGGATAAAAAGAGATGAAGAAGTGTAGACGAGCATTTTTTTTTCCGACACGACTGATAAATAGTTTCTGTTTGGCAGCCATCTTTACGACTGTTGAGGCCAGGAAACGCCGCAACCAGAACAGCAGGTTGTTTTTATCGACATAAGAATCGTTTCATCCTGAACTTTTTCTTTATTGTCGACAAAAACAACAACAAATTCCCGTTCGTCACACTGGAAACTAAACGTCTCATTTCAAAGGTTAACCACGCTAAGTTAGCTGATTTGACTAAATTAGCTAACGTGTCACAGTTAGATAAGGAATCTAAATTAGCTAAGTTAGCTCATGTAGGCATATTAGCTGACAACAAAGTTAGCTAACGCAGCCAAGTAAGCTCAGATAGCCAGGTTAGCTAATGTAGCAAAGTCAGCTAACGTTGTGCTACATAGCTAATGTAACCAACTTAACTAAAGCAGCAAAGTTTGTTAACAGTTGGCTAACATAGACAAGTTAGCTAATGTAACCAGTTTGCTAACATAGCAAAGCAAAGGCAACTGAAAAACTGGTTGGCTACTGTAGCCAAGTCAGCTAACGTCGCTAAATTAGGTAATAAAGCAAGTTAGTTAATACAAAAGTTTATTGATATAGTCAAGTTAGCTAATGAAGCTAACAAAATTAGATACAAAACAAAGCCAATTAAGAAACTTAAGTTAGCTAACACAGCCAAGTTAGCCAAGTCAGCGAACATGGTGTTAGTTAGCCAATGTAGCCAAGTTCGTTAACGTAGAAAAATTGGGTAATAAAGTGCTGGTTTGCTAACGTGGCCAAGTCAAAAGTAGCAAAGTTTGTTACAACATAGCCAATTTAGCTAATACAGCCAAGTTACCTAATGCAGCAAAGTTAGCTTTAGTAGCTAATGTAGCCAAGTTAGCTAACATACTGAGGTTTGATAACATAGCAAAGGTGGCTAACATATTCAAGTTAGCTAATGTAGCCAAATTAGCAAACGTGGCCTAATTAGCTAAATAGTGAAGGTAGCTAACGTATCTAATGAGGCTAACGACGGTCGACGTCGCTTTCGTTTGTGACTAAACTCGGTGATTAAAGCGACGACTTCTTCCGACACGTTCGTTTGATCGGAGACGATCAAACGTCGCGTTTAAACGCTGCTCACGACGAGTTGAGACAGACGGAAACGACATCTGCTGCGTCTCGACGCGGCACATGTCCCTTTATTTCTTTTCTGTTAAAAAAATAAATAAAAAGACTTAAAAAACGAAACTGGTTCCCGGTTTTAATCTGGAAAAAAAAAACATACAAAAACAAAACATCAAACTTCATCCATAATTAATTAAGAAAAACAAGTGTTTTCACCTGTTTATAGTTGAATATTAGCATCAATGCTAACATTTAAATTAAAAAATTAAATATTAAAAATAAATTAAATTTCTATAAAATTTATATACATAATTTTAATCAAATAAATGTTATAAATGTAATGTATATTTTTATATAAATATTTTAGTACAAATATAAAATATTAAAATTAAAAGTATCTGTGTAAAAAAAAAAAAAAGAAAAAGTGTAAATATACAGAAATAAACGTTATGTAATAAAAACAAACAAATAAATAAATAATATCCAGTCTGTCGCTTTGGTCTGAATTAAACGTGTGAGATTAAAAGATAAAATAAATTAAATAAAAATAAATGAAAGCGCTGGCAATATAATAAATATGGAAATAAATTCCAAAATAAAAGTCCTTGAAATGAATAATAAATACAAAAACAAATAAAAGTAAGTCTTTGAAATAAATAGCAAATACAAAATTCATTTAAAAAAAAAATAATAATAATAATAATAACATCTATATGTAAATGTATTGATTTAATTATATTGTTTTGTTTTATTTAAAGTTTTTATTAAAGCAAAAGTGTATATTTATATATTTAGACTGTAGAGAAATGAATTTAAAAAAATCAAATAAATATTATAATATTATTATATTGTTTTTCAGTTTTAATTTTATAGTTTGCAGTTTTTTAAATTTTAAAGTTATATATTATATATTATTATATACGTATTTAAACTAAATGTTATGTAACGTTCAAACGGTTAATATGATACTTGTGGTTCTTGCGAAAAACAAAGATGCAGATGGTGTCAACACACACACACACACACACACACACACACACACACACACACACACACACACACACTCATAGATGTTTTAAAGACACACACACTAAGTACTGATCTATTCACGAGTCTGGTCGTGCAGAAGTTGGCAACAATCACTGCTGACTGGACTGAAATGATGCTGATGCTGCTGCTCACCTCGCTGGACAAACACACACACACACACACACACACACACACACACACACACACACACACACAGATACACAGTATCTCTGGGGATCACGTTCAAATTGATTAGACCTGCAGCTATTTTTCTTCAGGTGTCAATCCATCCCTGAATGATGCTCATGGCTCCACCCACCTGCTCCTCCACACACACACACACACACACACACACACACACACACACACACACACACTCTATACATACAGCAGCGTGTGTTTTTGTGAAGCTATAGTAACTTTCACTATGGGAACTTTGACGCTCGTCCTCGTTAAAAACCCTAACGATGATGTTATGATGCTGTGATGTTATGGCGACGAGACGCATCGCGTGAGAAACGTCCCAATGAGACGGTTTACATCATGTTAGCGTGTGTCTGTGAAACAGGTGTGTGTGTGTGTGTGTAAACAACAACACCTTATAATTAGACCAGACCAGGTCAGGTGACTCTTCACTGTGAATGAGAACAACCTGAACTACAGTGGCTTTCCATTACCACCTCTAAGAGTGTGTGTGTGTTGTGTGTGTGTGTGTGTGTGTGTGTGTGTGTGTGTGTGTGTGTGTGTGTGTGTGTGTGTGTGTGTGTGTGTGTGCTCACTGGGGGGTGAAAAAGCAGGAGAGAGAGAAAAAAATATGAAAGAAAGAAGTAAAGAGCAGAGAGAGGCGTCCGATCGGTCATTAGTGAAAGGTAACGACATGAAAGATGGAGCTGGATGTGGAGGGTGAGGAGGAGGAGGAGGGTGAGGAGGAGGAGGAGGAGGAGGAGGAGGAGGAGGAGGAGGGTGAGGAGGAGGAGGAGGAGGGTGAGGAGGAGGGTGAGGGTTGTTCAAGAACTTAATTTAACACTTGTTTGAAGCTTCACCAGACGCGTTTGATGTATCAGGAAGAAAACAAAAAAACCTGACGTGTGATTCCAGTAAATAATTTCCACGTCATTGTTTGAATTTGTAGCTTTTCTTTCAAGTTGTTTATTTGTTCCGTTTTCGTAAAGTCGCCCCGATCACGATCTCTGTCACAAAACCGTGAAAATTCAAAAAAACTTCATCTTCAAAGTGACGTGAACGTTTGGGCCAAATTTGAAAAGATTTGCTCCAGGGTTACTGAGTTGACAAACACATGAAGTGCGTTAGTTAGCAGTTGTAGCAGTTGTAGCAGTTGTAGCAGTTGCAGCAGTTGCAGCAGTTGCAGCAGTTGCAGCAGTTGCAGCAGTTGCAGCAGTTGCAGCAGTTGCAGCAGTTGCAGCAGTTGCAGCAGTTGCAGCAGTTGCAGCAGTTGCAGCAGTTGCAACAGTTGCAGCAGTTGCAGCAGTTGCAGCAGTTGCAGCAGTTGCAGCAGTTGCAGCAGTTGCAACAGTTGCAGCAGTTGCAGCAGTTGCAGCAGTTGCAGCAGTTGCAGCAGTTGCAGCAGTTGCAGCAGTTGCAACAGTTGCAACAGTTGCAACAGTTGTAAGAGTTGTAGCAGTTGCAACAGCTGTAGCAGTTGCAACAGTTGCAGCAGTTGCAGCAGTTGCAGCAGTTGCAGCAGTTGCAGCAGTTGCAACAGTTGCAGCAGTTGCAAAAGTTGCAACAGTTGCAACAGTTGCAGCAGTTGCAGCAGTTGCAGCAGTTGCAGCAGTTGCAGCAGTTGCAACAGTTGCAGTAGTTTTAACTGTTACTGAGTTGGTAACAATATTCTTTAAGCAATTTGCAGATGTAAAAAGGTCATAAATATTGTTTTGCAAAATATTTTTAAAAATTGCACTGACATCGTATCGTAGCATAAATATCGTGATAACATCGTATCGTAGCATAAATATCGTGATCACATCGTATCGTAGAGTCTCAGTTGGTTCCTCGTCTCTTATCGTGAATGTATAACGTGTTACTGCCTCAAACCACGTTATCTTTCTTTTCTGTTTTTATTTTTTTCCCACCAGAAGTATTATTAGTCGTGTAAACAGCACGAGGAATTATTTCCTCCCAGTATTTATACCAACAAGCCGTCGGCTCGGCTCTGATCTTAAAGCGTCTGGTGCATCAGAGAGTTGGCAGGAGCGACACGTTTAATACCAACGAGGCAGACGAGAGAACGCAACTTTGAAAGATGAAATAAAACTCAGAGTCTCTGAGCTTTTTAAAGTCCGATCAGTCTTGTGATCTGTGATTTAATTGGCTTTAATAGCAGGGAGGTCTGAGGCTTTGACGTAAATTGGTAAAATTGCCGTCGCGTCCACGTGGATGAATATTTATCAGCGTATCCGAGGTCACGGCGTCGCAGCCGCTTCTCGTTTACAGACACGAGCGACAAACAGGAAGTGCCGATTCAGGTGGTTTGTCCACAAAACTTCAGAAAAAAAGACGATGAAATATAACAAACAATAAGTGTCAAAAGATTTAAGTTTAATTTACACTCCTTTGTGGACAGATATAAGAAGGAGAGAAAAAAAACAAAACAAACAAAAGCCAATTACCAACACGGTTACACTCAATACGCCGCGTCAGCAGAGTTTTCTACTTTGTATGCGGCTGCGGTCGCTCTTCAACATCTTCACGGAAAATCAATTCATGTCCACAGCAGCTCCGCTCTCAGATACAAGAAGAGGAACAAAGGGATCATCCTGCCGCTAAACGGGAATATACCGACGTAAAAAGTCGCATTTAATCTAAAAAAATAACAGCTGAGAAAAACCAAACTAACCAAACCAAACTGACGCTGTCGGTTGGTGTTTTTCAGAAGAAAATAACAAAATAAAAAGACGATGAAAAAAAGTTGAATCACTTCAAAACGCCAACGCAAAATTTAAGGATTTGTTTTTCAAGACTTTCACACAAAATCCTAGACTTTTACACAAAGTTCAAGACTTTTGTTTTTTGGACTTTCACACAACATTTCAGACTTTTTAAAGATTAGGAAAAGAAAAAATTCAAGACTTTTCAACATTTTCTCAAAAATCCCAGACTGTTTCAAGTAGTTACACAAAATCCCAGACTTTTTCCAAGACTTTCCCAAAAAGAACAGACTTTTTCAAGATTTTCACACAAAATCCAAGCTCTCTCTCCAAGACTTTTGCACAAAATTCAAGTCTTTTCCAAGATTTTCTAAAAAAAAAAAAAAAACTCAGACTTTTTCAAGACTTTACACATTTCAAGATATTTCTACAAGACTTTTACATAAAATTCAAGACATTCACACAAATTTCCAATTTCAAGACCTGAGCACAAAATTCAAGACTTTCACAAAAAATCCTAAATTTTGCCGCAAAATTCCAGACTTTTTTCCTACGTCTCACAAAACCTCCAAGACTTCTTCAAGACTTTAACACAAAATTAAAGACTTTTTCCATACTTTCCACAAAACTCCCAAACTTTTTATGACTTTTGGACAATATTGCAGACTTTTCCCAAGACTTTCCCCAAAAAATCTCAGACTTTTTAAAAGACTTTTACACAAACTTGAAGAGTTTTTCAAGATTTTTTCAAAAATCCCAGACTATTACCCAAAGTTCAAGACTTGTTTTTAGGACTTTCCCACAACATTTCAGACTTTTTAAAGACTTTAACACAAAGTTCAAGACTTTTTCAATATTTCTTCAAAAATCCCAGACTTTTTCAAGACTTTCACACAAAATCCTAACTTTTTTTTTTAAGACTTTGACACAACATTTCAGATTTTTTCCATTTTATTCAAGATTTTTTCAATACTTTCAGATAATTTTCCACGATTTTCAAGGTCTGGGAAACAGTGTATCAAAAATACCAGACTTTTCAAAGACTCTGTCAAGACTCAACCTGCTAAACAAAATCTCATGTGTCGACACCAGACGACACAAACCGTTCATCTGAACTGTTCCACCGTGAGTCCAGACTTTCTCTCAGTTCAGCTCAGTGAACCAACCAGACGCCATTAAGACGCCGGAGCTGAGTATCTGCGTGGAGCTGATGGGCGTCGCGTCTCCAGCAGGTGATACACGATACGTCTGTGGCGTCCGGGTCGATACGAGTGTAAACTACTGGAGCAAAGACTCGGAAAAGTTGCTAAAGTCTCCGCAGGATAATGATCTTTTATTGTTTTATCTGCTCTTTAATTCATGCGCTCGCTCTTATTCACAACAACTAATTCTCGCGCCGTACGTCCTTCTAACTATCACTGGATGAAATCCCAACTCCGTATAGGATTTACTGACAAATAGCTGCATAATGAGGCTCTGTCTTGGCTTTAAGTTGCTGGTGCATAGCCAATTACTCTGACTGGCTGCCAAACCTATATTGCCCACTGACAAACAAACGTCGAGAGCGTGATTAAGGTGGGTTGAAGCCCGGACGGGCCTGACGCCGCCGCCGCTAACAAAGTTGGACAGATCTGAAATGAAGGCGAGTCGATATCCGGTGGATTTAGTTTGGAAAGTGACCGTCTCAATCAGAAACTCTGGCAGATCGTCAACCACAGATTCATTCATTCAGGATGCAAATCTTAACATTAATTTTTTTTTTTTTTTTTAAATTAAACGAGTCGAGCCAGAATCACCGCGACTCGTCCAAAGATTAAAACCGTGGCTTCTCGCCTGATTGAAAAGACTCATAAATTCTTCTGATTTAATCTCGCTGGCTTCGTTGTAGAAGTGCTGCAGTTAATCAATTTATTTTTAACTTTAGCTTCGTCGTTAAGAAGAGAATTAACCGCTCGGAGGGCAGCGTTTAATTTGTTTTCATTTCATTTAATCCAGACTATTTAACGGTTGGTTTTTAAAAATTTAACTACTAAACTTTGTTCATTTTGATGCTACAGTTGCAGAAAATCTGGATTATAACTGACAACCTGGAAAAGTGTAAGTATAAAGCTAGCATTAGCCAGCTAGCATGCACATTTTCATAAAATCCCACTAATGTTTAGCTAATGCTAAGTCTGTGACAGCTTCATCTTCAGTTTTGACAGTTGAAATGCTACGTTTACATCTTTACAAAAAACGTAAATCTAGCTAGCTTGGATTAGCTCCTATAAAGCTGCTAAAAAAAATGATATCTTTCTTTTTTTTTTTTTTTTTTTTTGTGCCTAAATTGTGCATTTTTGGCCTCGTATATACTCAAGTAGCACATTTAGCTAGCATTAGCTAGCTGGCATGCACATTTTTGGATATGTTTTTATTGTTAGATAACGCTAACAAAGTTTTAGTTTTAACATAGTTTTAATAGAATAAATATTAAGCTAGTTAAATTAGCTTAGCGCCTATAAACAACATGTCATATCAATTTTTTGGAGAAAAGGCTTGTGGTACGTTTAGCTAACATAAGCTAACTAGCTAGCATGCAAAATTTTTAATATGTTTTCATTAAAATCAACACTAGGACATCGTTTAGCTAATTTAGCTAACATAGTTTGTAACTGCTACATCTTCTGTTTTGACAGTTTAAATGCTACTTTATGTGTTTAAAAACAAATTTAAAGGAAGCTAATTTAGCTTAGCGCCTATTAATATAAAGTCAAGCAGCATATTTAGCTAGCATTAGCTAGCTAGCATGCACATTTTTGAGTATGTTTTTATTAAAAAAAACAATATCTGGACATCATTAGCTAATGCTAACATAATTTGGTAATACTACATTTTCAGTTTGGATGATTAAAATGTAATTGTATACAAATATAAAGCTAGCTAAGTTAGCTTAGCACCTATTAAGATACTAATTGACATGTTATTCATGTTATTGTTTCATATTGTTTTTGATACATGTAGATAAAAGATTAACTTTAGGTTTCTCCAAAGGTTTTAGCTTTGTATATCAAATAAAAGTAGCGTTAGCTTGTTAGCAGTAGTGACGTTAGCTTATGTTTTTTAGAAATATGATGCTAGCTTGAGCATCTATTTGAGCGTTGATTTTCATTGAGACTTTAGGTGAATTTAGTCGATAAATAAGTTTTATTTTATCTTATTATGAAACTAAAATTATGTTTTTTGTTTTTTTTTTAGCTGTTTAGCCGGTAAGCTAACGCTAATTTATGAACAGTTTCTTTTTTTTTTTTTTTTTAACAGGAAACAGCTGCCAGAAACAACCTCAAGTCCAGGTGGGTTTACCTTCCTCTAAATCCCTCGCCTCGTCACGTAACTCGGCGATAATAAAGTTGGACGGGAAACACAAAAGACTTTTTTTCTGCCACTTGGCGCCGGAAATAAGTTATGAGATGAATATGAATCAGGTGAAGAAACGAAGTAAAATAAAAAAAAACAGAAGGAAATTTCTCCGACAAAGCGACTCTGATGGGACAAGAAAAGAAGAAGCTGAAGATGATGTGACAGCGAGTGAAGCTCAAGGGGACGAGCGGTGAAAAAAGAAGAAGAAGAAGAAGAAGAAATGACACTTCAGGTGGAAGTTTTTACTTCCTGGAAGTTGGAAGTTTTGCTACAAAACAAAAAGAGAGAAGAGACGTGTGGACACTGTGATTTCCCTGTTGGTCACACACACACACACACACACACACACACACATTATTATAACACACACACACACACACACACACACACACTCCATTCAGAGAAACAAGGCGATGATTAAAACGACCCGTGAACAAACGTCGGTCCTGGAGGAACGCCTTCACCTTTAACAAAGAGAGTAGGTGTGTGTGTGTGTGTGTGTGTGTGTGTGTGTGTGTCGTCGCCGACGGTTACGCCTCAGGAGGTGGACGATCTAATCACTTTGGCAGGAGACGCTTTTTAAACGTCGACGTTTCAGCAGCAGAATTCACAGTCGTTTCCCATCAGGCCGCGGGGCCTCGTTGCCACGACGATGAGGACGTTGGAGTAAAAAAGAAAAAAAAACAAAAAAACCTTACGAAACAAAAAAGTTATGGGAAATGGAAAAGTATTGAATATATCTACATATATCCACCTATCTTTATATATATATACACACACACACGAATCAACGTGTTCTGAATATAAAGTCAATATATATAAAAACACATATAATGTTTGGTTCAGGTAACTTTCACTTTCACTTCACTGTTTGATTTTTAATTAAACTCAACCTTGTGAACTTTCCTCCGTCTCGTCTCAGCTTCGTCTCCGTGGGCGTTTGAACTTTTAAGTTGAACCAACGGAGCAATAAACAATAAACAATAAACAATAAAGTCGAGTCCTAGCGGGAAAATCAACACAAGTTTAAAACGCTTACGAGATAAAAAAAATAAAAATAAAAACAGCAGCGACATGTGTTGACGAGCAGAATTTAAAAATACCTGCACCTCCGAGGTCGTCGGTCGGTTCTGTTTCACATTAACAGGATTATTAGATTTTCAAAACAAAAGCCTCAGATAACGAAGGTGTTTATAATCCTAGTTTATGTAAATGAGGGACGGTTCTGTTTACGCTGCGTTTCTCTGCTCGTATATAATCACAAACCAGTCAGACGTTACTAACAATGATTATATATGTTTACATTAACAATGCTACCTATGCTAACGTTCAAAAACATGTTATTAAACAACATAATAACAAATGTTGCTACCTGCTAACCGCTAACGTCTCAATACAAGACAAGATTAAACATATCAAAGCTCAGTGAATCCATCCAGACTCAAACGCAGCTGTTTGCGGTTGTGACCTTTTTTCCCACAATGCTTTGCAGCCTATTGATTTCCAGTGTGTAAGCGCGAACAGATGCCGCGTCCTGATGTAACAGGACATAGATCACAGCCGTCACATGTTCATCTGATCATTTAAATCCTGGCGGAGCCTCAACCAGTTCACTCGTTTCCTTTAACTAATTGTCACATCGCCCGTCCGTCCTTCTGGCGTGCCCTCGGGCAAGGCACTTAAACCGACAACTTCCCTCCGGGGGGAAAGCGGCGCCGTCTGCAGCAGATGGGTCAATGTAGCGACAATCTGTTCTGTTATGGAAATTAATCTGACCTACGAGGATGCGTTTGGCCGCCGGCCACGACGACTCGGTGCATTATTCAGCCTAAAAGCTTGTTAAGAACGAGCTCACAATGGAGCTGTGATGAAAGATTGATGCGTTATGAAAAAACAAAACAGTTTAGCAAGTTTTAGTTATGTAAAGCTCACAAAAAAAACAAACTAAACACTGAAGACTTAAGAACAGGTCGACACTGAAACGCTACAATGTTGCTGTACGTTAGCTGCAAAAAGCAATAAATTAAAGCAGCAATATGTATGTTTATGCTAACGTTAGCATTAGCAGCTGTTACTAGCATAAATGTGTCGCACATGGTGGAAAACGATGCTAATGTTGAAAATTAGCTTCAATAGCTTCAATCAGCATGGTTAGCTGGTTAGCTAACCAGCGACATAACCAGTAGCTTAAAGTTGTTTAAAACCAGTAGCTAACTAGGATAAGACTAGGATAACAAGCTAACAGTAGCTAACTAACAGCTGGTTGGCATTTTATGCATTCCAAATTAGCGACTGGTTAGCATGGATAAACTGCTAACCAGCTATAAGTGAGCTATAGGCTGTCTGCAAGCTAAACAATAGCTAACTGATGCTAGTTACCATTTTATCCATATCAAGTTAGCAGTTGGTTAGCAAGCACACAACATACACCTAATTTGGAGATGGTTAGCATAGATGAAGTACTAACTAGCTATAAGTCAACTACTGGTTATGTGTTTTTTTTGTCTGCATGCTAGCCAGTAGCTAATTTATATGTGGTTAGCATTTTCTCCATGCTAACCAGCTGCTAACTGGGCATGGATAAAATGCTAACCAGCATAAGCTAACTAGTAGTTGGTATACAAACAATATAGCAATGTAAAACCAACCAATAGCTAACATATGGCTGGTTAGCATGGAGAAAATGCTAGCTACTAGTTGGTTATTTTATATTTTGTCTACATGCTAAACAGTAGCTAGCTTATAGCTAACCACATAACCAGAAGCTAACTTACGACTGGTTAGCATTTTATCCATGCTAACCAGCTAAAGCCAGCTATAAGTTAGCCATATATTGTCTGCATGCTAACCAGTAGCTAACTTATAGCTATAGTTAGCATTTTACTCATGCCGAGTCATTGCAAATGGTTAGCATGCACACAACATATAGCTAACAAAGATTTTATCCATGCTAACCAGTAGCTAACGTGGCATGGATAAAATGCTAACCAGCTATAAGCTAGCAAAGTTTTGACTTTGATGTGAACAAGCAAAATAAATTACGTTAACGATACTTGTAAATTAAAAGTAACTAATAAATAAATGTGTTAATGTAAAACATCACTAGTTTAATAAGACTCATCACTGTTATTGTCATTATTTGTCGTGTTTTTACTTTCTCTTTTAGTTTGAAACTTCCACTTCCCGAGTCCCTGACGTTCTAGAATCAGAGGAAACGAAGCGTGTTTCTCATTGATCGCACACAAACGCACAGACACACACTCGTCGGTGTGTGAGGAAGACAAAGTGGGAGGTATATCACAGCGGACGGAGCCACTGACCCTCTTGTTGAGTTAATGAGCTTTTATTGACTCCAGCACCTGAAGCTGCTGCTGTAACTTATCACCGTTAGCGCCTCGTTCCCCAGACGACAACACGGCACACGCATGTAAAATATCTGTTGGTATGTGCGAAAGACATAAACACACAAATGTTTCATTCAACAAGAAGTTAACAAGGGAGAAAAAAAAGCTCCCTGAGCTAACAAGGTAACAAACTAGCTCACAGTAGCGCACCAAACTAGTTTATTTCAGGCTAAATGTATGCTAACGATGCAGCTACACCTCGTTTGTTTTATTTATACATATGCTAGCTAACATTAAGTTAGCAGAAACCTCTAACTAACATTAGCTAACTTAGCTAATTTAGATTCCATAGATAATTAAACCATTTCAGCTAACTTAGCTGATTTAACCACCTCAGCTAGCTTAGCTACTTCAGCTAACTTGGCTATATTAGCTAACTTAGATTCCTAGACTAGATTCCTTAGCAAAACAAGACATTCGCCATCTGTGATGTATGCAGCTAACAAGTTACTAGCTACTTCAGCCACCTTGGCTACGTTAGGTAGCTGTTTTTTGCTAACATAGTTACTTCAGCTAATTTTAACCACCTCAGCTAACTTAGCTACTTTAGCCATCTTGGTACAGCAGCTAGCTTAGATACCTTAGCAAAAGGAGACTTTTATTTACATATATTTACAGTATACTTTAGCTAACTTGGCTATATCGGCTAACTTAGCTAATTCAAATACCTTAGCTAACTTTGATACCTTACATGTAATTTAGCTATTTAAGCCAACACAGTTGCTTCAACTAACCTAGCTAATTTATTCATCTCAGTTAACTTAGTTACTGTAGCCATCTTGGCTACATTAGCTAGTTTAGCTAATTTACATAGGTATGCTAACTTTGATACTGATTAAGCAATTTTAGCTAACGTAGCTACTTCAGATAACTTTGCTAATTTTATGTACCTCAGCTAACTTTAATACTTTGGGTAATTTAGCTATTTAAGCTAACATAGTTCCTTCAGCTAACTTAGCTATTTCAGCCATCTTGGCTATATTAGCTAGCTTAGCTAATTTAGATACCTTAGCAAAAGGCAACAGTATAGTCACATGTGACACATACTGCTAATGAGTTAGAAGCTACTTTCACTAACTTGGCTATTTTAGCTAACTTAGCCTATTTAACCACCTCAACTGACTTAGCTAGTTCAGCTAACTAGGCTACAGTAACTAACTTTGCTAATTTAGATATGGAAAAGAGACAGTAGCTTTATTTGTTATGATATATCCCAAAAACAAAGACAAGTAAAGTCTGAGTTCATGCAGTGGTGACATCATTTCTAAATTTATTTCTTTTTTCTTTCAAACCAGAACAAACAACCGTTCATTACTTCCTGTCAACTCTCCGTTGCACCTGAAACATCTTGAACCTTTCAAGTCTTTTCATTTCTTCTCTCCGAGCTGCTTCACATCTCAGCTCCTGTTTGTCCGTGACGGCGTTTGGACCGGCTGACCCGTCTCGCTAACAGTTTCCCAGAGGGACTTGTTTGTCTGCTCCGACTCCGACTGTGAACTGACCGTGTTCGCTAAAGTCAAGTTTAATTGTACCTGCTCAGCCTCTGTGTCTGTTTGTCCTCTGCTATAATACTTACAGCTACTTCCACCATCGTGTCAAACCCCAAATACAGAAGCTACGATATAGTCCTCTAAAAATCTCCAAATTAAAGTTTCAGTTATTCTGATTATTAGCCAATCTGATTTATGCTAATGCTTGTTTTGTTAGCATAATTTTCTCCAATAGGGGCGATGTTGCTATCTGATATTTTATGATATAGTCCTAAAAAACACAGGTTAATCGAAATGCTAGTTAGCAATTTTTGCTATCTGATATTCGGGCGACAAAAACAGGTTAGCGTAAATAACGCTGTATGTAGGAAATGCCAGGCAGTGTAGCTAATGTGGCTAGTAGTTATCGTAGCTTACGTGTTAGCATGTGTTACAAAACAGTTAGTTTCTGCAATTCTGTTTTTAGGTGACAGAAACAGGTTGACGTAAATAACGACGTAAATAAGAAAAATGTTTAGTTAGTGCGGCTAATAGTTATGCTAGCTTACTTAGAAGCATATGCAACACATGTTAGCTATTGTGCTAAGATGCTAGGTATGTAAATAGAAGATGCTATTCTCTGCCTAACGTAGCTCGTAGTTATGGAATTTACGAGAAATGTAACGTGTTAGCTTCACGCTCCTGTTGCTAATGTGATTTGCTAATGCTAATTAGCCATTTTTTGCTATTACAGCTAAACGAGACAGAACAAGTAGCTACAGGGAGACAGTTGTTAACTTATTATAACCAGAGGAACCAGAAGAAGTGATTATGTGTAGGAAGAATCTTCTAAAACATATTTATACATTAAATATAAAGAAGAACTTTTTAAAAGTTTGGGTCGCAGAAAGGTCGCAAGCTATTCAGAGTCGAAACGTTTGAGTCCTTCATGTCTTTATTGATATTAGTTTGATTTTCCCTTCGACTGTCTGGTTGTTTTTTTTTTTTTTTTTTTAAACCGTCTGGTTTCTGAAGGAGTCTAAAACCAAACGTCCATCCACTTCACCTTTGATCATCAGACGCTACAGTATTCATGCTCAAAGCAACACAGAGGCGCAGGCGTAGTGAACATGAAGTTGTAATTAATAAAAAAAAAATATCAAGTTGGAAAAGATGTTGAAGAAAGAATCAACTGGAAACAGCAACAAAAACTAAAACTTTGAAAATGAAATAAAGAAAACTCAGGTTAAATATATTCAGGCAGTAAGTAAAACAACACCGTTAGCCTAGCTTAGCATAAAGCTCACTAGCATCTGCGCTAGCTTCTGACTGCAACAAATGCAAGAAAACATCTTTAAAGTTGCACAAATTGATATTTTTACGCTGAAGCCTTAGCTTTGCTAAAGCACGTTAGCATCTTTTAGCATCTTTCTTTTTGGTTTTGGTTTTTTATGGCAACAGCAGCTATTTTTTGTTCTCAGCTAAATTTGATTTCATTTGCTAATCCTGTTGTCGTAGATTGCAAAAATTGTTAAATAGCATTAGCATATCAGAGTAGCAACTAAGTAGCTGAAGCTAACGTGTTTTATACATGTAAGCTACAATAACTACTAGTTACATTAGCTAGCATTTCTTGTTTATGTAGCCAATGCTACAAATAAGGATAACAAATGGCAAAATTCACTTACTAGCATTAGCATATCAGAATAGCAACAAAATAGCTAAAGCTAACGTGTTTTTGTCACATATTCTGATATATGAACTACTATATCTATTAGCGACATTAGCGACGCCGTCTGGCAGCGTTGTTTACATCCTTAGCGTAGCTACGTAAGATTCAAACTATAAGGTGTTGTTGTTGTTGTTAGCAGCAAGAGTAGACGCACTACTCTTGCTAACAACAACAACAAGTTTGACGCTATTATGGGGGAAAACTTTGCTACATTTTACATTTTGTGGATAAAAAATATGTTGTTTCTTGTTAAAATAGCTAATTTTTGTTAGTAGCTTTTGCTAACTTCACTTGCATGTGTTAGCATATAGCACATGGGCTAAACTAAATTTTAAGAATTACAATTATTGGACTTGTAGCTGTGATGTTTTTGTCACAGTGAAAATCGTGTTAGCCAACGTTAGCGTTGTAGCATAACAGACTTTTACAGTAGTGGCGTCTGACTCTTCTGACTGAGCCGGGGTTTCTGGGTAATTCTCAGCCCATCAGAGGACACGGTGAGAACGCCATCAATCTAAAGATGCTGTAATAATCCGGACATTTATCACTCTAACAGGCTTTATCGCATTTTCGGGCCATTTGCGGGGAACGCCTGATTACATTTTGACTAATGACGACATCATCAGTCGCTACTTCGCCGCCGTTGTTGTCTCTGTTTACGCCGCTAATGTCGGAGGAGGTCGACTCTGACTTTGTGAAGGTTTTTTTTTTTTCTTTCTTTTGTTGGCTTCGGATCGCATTAAATTGAATCGTCCAGAGGCTTCTGCTCGCTGATCCATGATGGTCCGACTTTTCTGACAGCTTTGATAAATGCAGGTCCTGATCTCCCTCTGTGTCTCAATCTCTCTCGTTTCTCTAAACTACATCTCACTTTTTCACTTTTCTCTCTCAAAGCCGACGCTCTCTGCACCGAGTCCCTATAGATCTATACGTCCATCTCTGTCCTTCGTCCTAACCTCCATATGTTTCTACTCTTTATACGAACTTCTGTCTGTTTATACGCTCTCGTTACAGGGACTCGTCTTTATTCTCAGGACAAAAAAGTAGGTTCCCGGTCACGTAAATCATTAATCATTTTAAGGTGAAAACGTTTGTTTTAACTAGGTTAAAGTTAAAGTTGGGTATAAACTCGAGGCAGGTTTAGGTTAAAGTTTGGTTTAAGTTTAAGTAGAGTTAGGTTTGAGTTAGCATCAGTTTAGCATTAGATTTAGATTAAAGTTAAAGATCCAGTTGGATTTAAGTCCAGGTTTTAGTTGAGATTTAAACCAGGTTAGCATTAGGTTTAAGCTAGGTTAAAGTTGGGTTTAAGTTTAAGTAGAGTTAGGTTTTGTTTTAGGTTTAAGTTTACGTTATAGTTGGGTTCAAGGTCGGGTTTAGTTTAAGTTGGGTTTTGGTTTATGTTAGAGCTAGTTTTTGGGTTCAGTGTAGGTTCAAGTTAGAGTCAGGTTTATCTTAGGTTTAGGCTAAAACCAGGTTAGCATTAGGTTTAAGCTAGGTTGAAGTTGGGTTTAAATTCAAGGCAGGTTTAGGTTAAAGTTTAAGTAGAGTTAGGTTTGAGTTAGCATCAGTTTAGCATTAGGTTTAGATTTAAGTTAAAGATCCAGTTGGGTTTAAGTCCAGGTTTTAGTTGAGATTTAAACCAGGTTAGCATTAGGTTTTGGCTAGGTTAGCTGGGTTTAAATTTGAGCCAGGTTTAGGTTAATGTTTAGCTTATGTTTAAGTAGAGTTAGGTTTAGGTGTAGGCTAAAGTTGGCTATTTAAGCTAAAGTTTGTTTAGCTTTATGTTAGAGCTAGTTTTAGGGTTCAGTGTAGGTTCAAGTTAGAGTCAAGTTAGCATTATGTTTAAGCTAGGTCTAGATTTATGTTAGGTTCAGTTTAAGTTAGGTTTATGTTAGAGCTAGGTTTAGGGTTTAGTTAGATTTAGGGATAGCATAGGTTAGCTTTAGGTTATAGTTAAGTTAGTTAAGTTATAGTCAGGTTCAAGTGAGGTTTAGATTTTGGTTGAAGTTAGGTTAGCATTAGGTTTTGGTGTAAGTTAGGTTTAGGCTAACTTAGTTAGCATTTAAGTTTCAAGTCAGACTCATGTTAGCGTTAGGGTTGCATTAGACAAATTTAGGTTCCGGTTTGGCTTGGAATTTAGCTGATGCTAGGTTTAGGCTAGTTTTAGGTTTAAGTTAGGTTTACGTTTATGTGAGAGTTAGCTTTAGGCTAGCTCGAGGGTAGCATTAGGTTTAAGTTAGTGTTAAGGTTTTAGGTTGAGTTTGGTTTAGGTTAGATACAGGTTAGCATTAGGGTTAGCTTAGGTTTTAGAGTTTAGCTTATGCTAGGTTTAGGCTAGTTTTAGGTTTTACGCTAGATTCAGGTTAGCATTTCAAGTTGAAAGTAACAGTTTGGTTCATTTCAACATTTTTTTTCTCACTAATTGTAGATTAAATTAGATCAAACCAAACATTCAAACTTTTAACATCAACGATTGAATTTAAAACAATGAAACGCATGTTAGTCATATCGTCACGGTGATATATGAAGGTTAGCGCAGTAGAAATAATTGAAACGGATTAAAAACATATTTACATTTGAATTAAAAAAAAAAAAAGATCAAAGAAATGGATTAAAACTTCACTTTTACCAGAACAGAGGATGAATTAAATTAGAGCGATTACAACAGAGGACAGTGACTCCTTCATATATATATATATATATATATATATATACACACGTGTGTGTGTGTGTGTGTGTGTGTGAGCAGCTGAAAAGCGTCTTTGAACTCGAAATGTGTGTGTATGAATATTCATGCTCAGTGTGTTTTGGGGATAAAGAGAAGAGAGTCATGCTTTGCTGGTCCTTCATTACTTGATATTTACACACACTTTTTTAAAAAGGCCTTAATCCACTTATAGCAACACACACACACCCTCGCTGTTAGATTTTATGAATACACTCAAGGACGCGTCTAGAAAAACTGAACATAAATATATATACATGGTAATACCTGGACGCACCAGAAGGGGCAGTAGAGAAAACTGTGTTCGACTACCTCCAATAAATAGTAGAAGAAGAAAACTTCAACAAATAAACAACAACTTTAAGAAGTTTTATGAACAAATGCACAAAGTTACGAATGCTCCTCCTCCTCCTACTACTACTGTGGTCACATGACCTTTAACTTTAACCACATGTCGATATCAGTCGCCACCTGGCCTGCAATGCATTTTGGGATATACTGAACAGTGAAGGATCAAACCGAAGTCGTCTCGTTTTGGGAAAAGAAGCTGGATTTGTTGAAGGAGCTTTTACAAATTAAAAGTTACTAACTACTTAAGCTAACTTGGCTACATTACCTAATTTAGATAGCTGAGAGTTAGCAAACATAGCTAATTTAGCTTGTTTAATCACCACAGCTAACTTAGCTGCTCCTGCTAACTTAGCTAATTTATTTAGCTTAGCTAACTTTCAAACATTAGATAATTAAGCCATTCAGCTAACATCGTTACTTCATCCGACTTAACTAATTTATCCACCTCAGCTAATTTAGCAACTTTAGCTATCATAGCTATGTTTTTAAAATTAGCTACCTTAACTTATGTTACCACCTCAGCTAACTTGGCTACTTTAGCTACCTTGGCTAGGTTAGCCAATTTAGCTATTTTAGCATGTTCAATCAACTCAGCTAACTTGGCAATTTCAATTATGTTAGCAAACTCAGCTAATTTAGCTTATTCAACCATGTCGGCTAACTTACCTACTTCAAATATCTTAGCTAACTTAGCTACCTTAGGTTATTTAGCTATCTCAGCTAACTTAGCTTTTTAAGCTATATTGGCTACATTAGCTAATTTATGTAGCTTAGTTTGTTTAAACACCTCAGCTAACTTCAGCTATATTAGCAAACTTAGCTAATTTATCTAGCATAGCTTGTTCAACCACCTCTGCTAACTTAACTAAATTGGCTAACTTGGATGTGTTAGCTAATTTAGCTATGTTAGCTTATTTTTACCACCTTAGCCTTTGTGGCTGGGGACAAATGGGCTAATTTGTTAACCAACAAAAGATGTTACTCTCAAATTGTGATGAAGCTAGACAGACTTGTGTTAGCATGATGCTACAGTTGTGAATCAGTAGTGAAACGAATGAAAAAAACGAGGGGAATGTGATGAAAAAGAAACGAGAGACAGGAAGTAAAACAGACGTGAGAAAGTGGAAAAAGCCACGACTTCAAAAACCATTTTAATGAGGAATCCTCTGCTTCATGTGTCTGAGCTGCGGGTTTGAAAACACAACAACGGCGTCGAGCCACTGAGAGGGAACCGAGAGAATAAGGAAGCGAACAATTAGACGGCAAATAAAATCTTCCTGTCGCCAGTGGACTGTTGTTAATGTGGTTATTGGGGCGCTGATGAAGAGCTGCACTCTGGGGAAACCTCAGCCTTCCTGTCTTCACACAATTAATCCATTGTCTCCAACGGCTACTACTTTTTACGCTATGCTAACTTTGAGGCATTATTTTGGCGCCGATTATCCTGGATCGGGGTCGTCGTAGCAGCAAGTCAACGAGCTTAAATCAGAGACTTTTACAAAACCAGATAAGATATATAATCTCTGTGAATTGTTCTGGTTCTACTCTGAGCACTAGTTTTTATGCTAAACTAAGCTAATCTAGGCTAACTGGCTGCAGTTAGCTTGTTAGCTATATTAAACTAAAATATTTGTTCCTCGTTTTAGTTCATTTACATTTTCGTTAGCATAGCACCACTTAGCATTTAGCAGTTTTTAGCAAAACTTTGCATTGATTCTCAATTTACTTGGTAAAAAAAACGTCGCAATTACTTCTAAATTTGATTTTAAAAGTTTACAAATATCGTTTTTTTTAGCTTTATTTTCAGAAGATTGACGCAAATGTCTCCACTGAGCTCTTTCTTTCCTTTCCGAATTTCTTAAGTCTGTGTCTAACTTCACGTTAGCTATTTTTTTTCGTTTACATTCGGAGTCTTGCTCCTTAAATGAGAAAACAGAAATATCAATTGCGACTTTTTTTTTTTTTTTTTGCTACAACCAGAAAACTTTGCGATTTACGCAAAACAGCAGGGGTTTTGCGTAAATCGCTCAATTTGACCAGCAGGGGTCTCAATGAGGTGACGAAAAATCACAATAGATTCTGAATCGAATTAATTGCGACTTAACTCTTAACTCTGTGAAAACTTCCCCTTAGCCACATTTTCTCGTTCAGATCTGAAGCTACGAACCTTTAAGAGTTGGAAATAAGTCAGAAAAGGGAAAATTTAATGGAGAAAAAATGCGATTTTCAAGCTTTAACCAAGAATACTTTGAGATTTACGCAAAACGGTGCATTAACTCACTTTGACCAGCAGGGGTCACGAAGAGTTGACGAAACATCGCAATCAATTCTGAATCCGATTCCAATCTCTAAAAACTGGAATAGTTACAACTTTCTTTAACTCTGCGTAAAACGTCACATTAGCCAACGGAAATTTCAAGCAGGAAAATCGGAAACCGCAAAGAAACGAAAAAGCTTCGTGTTTTATGCAAAACAGCACATCAGCGCCTCAAGTTGACCAGCAGGAGTCACGACTTTCCTAACTCTGCGTAAAACTTAGTCGGGAAACGGAGAAACGCAACTTCCAAGCTTTAAGATTTACGCAAAATGGTGCATTTCCTCACTTTGATTTCTTAATATTTCGTTAGCTATTTTCTGGTTTACATCCAGAAAAGTCGGATATTTCAACCACGAAAACAACAAACAGGAAGTTAAACGTATCTGTTGTTTTATTTTGGTAACATTTAAAGTCCTTCACGTCCTCCCTCCACCTGAGGATGATGATGGTCGAGAGACCGGGGATTTCCGAAGTATCTGCTCAGGCAATAAAACCGAACTTCACGACTTTACGGCCCTAAAGCAGCCGAGGGAGCGCGTCTGACCCGTTTCGGAAAAATTCACACAGTGTTTTATTAAAGCTCCGAGTCCTTTATTGACCTGGAACCGGACTCTCATGTATCCTAAAGCTCTGGTTTATGATCCAAGACCTGATCCACTTATAGACCAGTACTCTAGAGTCCTTAATCATTCAGACGGTGAAGCGTCAGTGATCGTCACGTTTCATCAAATACGAATATCCTCCTTCCGTCAGTTTTCGCAAAAACTAGTGTTGAGGATTTGCAAATGTCTTCGAGTCTGAAAAATCGCAATCGTAAGACGTTAACCCCAAATTTTTCAACATTACTCGACTGTTTTGTTCAGTTGTAATCGTTCAACTCCGATAAACAAATACGAACAAATACCACGTCTGGAGAATATCGCAAAACTTTAACTTTAAGTTTAGATAATTTTAACTTGTGTGAACACAACACGGACACAACTTTACAGCGACGCGATAGTTGATTCCGATCAAATACTGATCGGAAAAAAAACGTCGTCTCGTGAAGCTTTCGCCAAAGTTGCGATATTTCTAGGAACGCAACTTTACAGCGACGTCATTGTCCAAAAATCACTTAGTTTGCTGATGAAGTTAGCATTTGTCAGACAAACAGCTGTTGCCGACTATAATTTGAACTGATCGGAAAAACACGATCATGGTTTGAAGCTTCCATCTTCCATCTGGTTTTCCAGTTTTCCCGAAGGAATTTCCATCTGATCCACATTAAAAAACAAAAAAGAACAGCGTAGAAACGTCGTACGAGCCTCTGATCGGATATAAATAACCGCAGTGGATTAAATTTAGACTTGAATCATTGTTTGTATCAAAAAGGACGAAGCAATTACGGATTTTTCTATGTGTTTTTTTTTTTTTTTAAACTTTTCCTTCTTCCAGTTGTTACGGAAAAACGTCCCGGATGTGAAAACACTTTTGAGTTTGATGGAACAAAGAGTTTTAGTGCTGCATTAAAACATAATGAGAGGATGTCGTGTGATGTTAGCGATGACAGGCGGCAGCGTTAGCGTTAGCGCCGGTGTTTCCCCGAGTCCGTATCCCCGGGAGACTGCGCTGAAGCGGAGGAGGTGGACAGATGTGATTCATTCATCATTTATCTCCATCGCCGGGACTTTTCTCTCCCTCTCTCTCTTTTCCCTCCCGACAGAGTCAAACTCCCCCGGGACGCCGGCCCCGACCACCGTCATCATCGCTGCTCGTCACGGCGCCGTCACCCGTTTAAAAAGGCCACTTTAACGCTTCCAGTTTCCATCTGTTATATGTTTAAGTCACAAACAACAACAGCGCCCGTTTGCGGTAAAATAAAACATTTTAAATTCGACATATTGCAAATAAAATGCTGCTACTGCGACTACAGCGTTTAACTAGCATTAGGTTAGCTAATGCTAACATTAGGCTAGCTAAAAATTAGAATCAGAATCTGACATGTTTGTTGATACATATGCTAACATGTAAGCTAACGAAAGGTAAGCTAACTATGTACCATTTGCTACCATGAGCGTATAACTGTTAGCTTAAGCAATTGAGCTGTTTAAGCTAACGCTCTCAGCTAACTTAGTTAATTTAGCTACATTAGCTTATTTATCCACCCTCTGCTAACTTAGCCACATCAGCTAACATGGCTACATTAGCTAACTTAACTTATTTAGCCGCCTCAGCTGATTTTGTGACAACTTGGCTGTAGTTAGCTAGCATTCAGCTACATAGCTAAAACGTTGACTCAGTTTGCTACTCCTGATGCTAACTTTTAACTGTTAGTTAACTTTTATACCTCAAGTAATTAAGCTAACTTAGCTAGTTCTGCTAACTTGGCTACATTAGGTAACTAGGCTACCTAACAGTTGATACTACATTGCTAATGCTAATTATTTTATATTATTTAAACTAATTTAACTATTGGCTCACTTCGATAGTTGGAACACCTAAGCTAACTTGGCTAGTTTAGCTAAGGTGACTAAGCTAATTTACTAAATAGGTATTTATGCTACTTAGCACACTTAGCTGTTAGCTAATGTTAATACCTTGGGGAATTACATTTTTGGGGGGTAATTTAGCTAGTTTAGCTAACGTGACAATTTTGATTCTATAGCTAACCTTGATACTTTTAATTGTGCTAATTAGCAAGCATTTGGTCCTATATTAAAAAATGTCAACCTGATATTTACCAGCTAATGTTGTTGCTAAAAATTTCGTTAGCAAATCAGAATAGCATTCTCTACTCTATGTTGCTAACTTTTAGCTGTTAGCTAACTTTGATACCTTAGGGGAATTAAGCCACTTCAGCTAATTTAGCTAACGTGACTACGACAATTTGGATACCATCGCTAACTTTATAATTTAGGTAATTAAGCTAATTAGTAGCATTCGGCTAAGTAGCCAAGATAGCGTAAACCACACAGGTGAACACAAAGTATTTTAACCAAATATTAGATACTTTAAACATTTATTTTCGTGTCAATTTATGTCTTTAATTAAATATTTAAGAGTCAAGACTTCATAAAAATCCTATAAATACTATAAATAATACTACTAGTGTACTATTAGTACTTTAAAGTGTCCTAAATATGTCAAACTGTGGTAATTAATGTCGCTGCTGCTGCAGCTGCTGGAGATGAACCAGCAGCTGCAGCAGCAGCAACAGCGGTGCACGCTGCGAATCCTCCCCGGCTCTGATGCGCTCAAGTCCGGGTTAAGGGACTCGAGTGCACCGGTAGACCTGGATCTTTTTTTTTTTTTTTTCTTTAAACCGCACGTGTTGTTTTGTTTTTTGTTTGTTTTTTATTTACCGTAAAATTACCGGTTCACTCACCGAGAAGAAGAGCAACAGGCAGGAGGATGAGACACGTGGAGTTGAGTAGAGAAGACATCCTGAATCCCAATATTATTAAAAAAAAAAAAAAAAAAAAAAAAAAAAAAAAAGTCCGACTTTTATTTTTTTTTTGTGGCGCAAAAAAATTCCAACTTTCGGTTTCGATTCTTCTTAATTTTAATTAAGAAAATAAAAGTGCTGTCTCCTCTCGGTGCCGGTCAGTGTTTCCCTGTCAGTGTTTGGTGCAGCTCTGTGATGAAGAGGAGGAGGAGGAAGGTGTGGAGCAGCTGGGAGTCCCTGATGAGGAGCGGGATTTCAAAATAAAAGCCTCATTAAAAAATAAATAAATTAAAGACTGTATTTTATTGTTCTTATCATGTCAAGTTAAAGTAAATAAAACATACGATTAATTTTTTTTGTAGCTAAATTAGCGTAACATTAGCTAATGTAGCAGTTTGCTAACAGTCGAGCTAGCGAAAGTTAGCGACTACAGCTAACGTACAGTAACATTAAACTGATATTAGTTGTTTTTTAAGCTAACATTAGGCTAGCTAAAGCTAACATGTTTGTTGTTACATATGCTAACATGTTAGTTAACTATGTACTATTTGCTACCATTAGCATTTAGCTGTTAGCTTAGGCAATCAAGCTAAATCAGCTAACGGACTTTAGCCAACTTAGCTAATTTAGCTACCTTAGCTTATTAACGCATCACAGCTAACTTGATAACATTAGCTAACGTAGCTTGTTTAGATACTTTACTCAATAAAGCTTATGAGCATTAAGCTATTTCAGCTAACAGAACTTAGCTACATCAGCTAACTTGATCATGTTAGCTAACTTTGATACTTTAGCTAACATAATTACTTCAGACAGCTTAGCCAATTAGGCTACATTAACTTAGGCAATTATATGTGATAATTTTAAGCTAACGTAGCTAATTTAGTTAACTTATTGTTGTTGAAGTTGCAAAGTTTTCTAACAGTGAAATTAACTAACGTAGCAAAAGTTGGCTACTGTAGCCAAGTTAGCTAATGTAGTTAAACTACCTAACCTAGTTTATTGATGTAGCCAAATTAGCTAACATAATAGCATTAATTAAACAAATTTTGCTAACAGTCAAATTAACTTAACACAGTCAAACTTTGCTGTTGTTGCTAAAATTAATGTTGTTTACCTCTTGAAAGTTAGCTAATATAGCTAAAGTTAATGCGGTTTACCTATTGAAAGCTAATGTAGCTAACGTAGCTACTGTAGCTAACATTAACGTTGTTTACCTGTTGGAAAGTAGCTAACAAAGCTAATAAAGTTAATGATGTTATTATTTGCCTGTTTAAATCTAACTAGCGTAGCTAACGTTTATGTTTCAAAATAAATGTGAAGTAGGATTTCAAAATAAAAGCCAATTTTTTTCATTTGAATACAAAAAAGTTGAATAGAAAGAAAAAGACACAAAAAAACTGAACAAGTCTTTTATTGTTATTATCATTTCAAAAAAAAAAAATATGTTGACGAGGATAAAAGAAACTAAAACATACAATGTGGTGACATTTTTAATTTTTACTTTTATTTTTTAAACCATTTAAGGCACTTTTTTTTTTTTGTTGATGAATTTTAACCAAATGTTTTTTTTTTTTTTTTTTTTTATTATTATTAATTTTGTTTTTAAACATTTCAGGTTTGAAATCAACAGATTTTTATTTTTATTTGTTTATTTTAAAACAATAACAATCGAACCCTGAATGAAATCAACTTCAACTTCAGCTGAACGCCGCCCTCAGCTGGACGCAGCTGGAATTACAACATCAGCAGGAACATTTGTTTGTTTTTGTTTTATTTATTTGTTTATTTATTGTTTTTGAACTAGTTAAAGCAGGTAAACAAGACTAACAAACGCTAAATGTTATAAAAAAACAAAAAACAAAAAAAAAAAAAAACCAAAAGGGACATAATCTGTACACGTGGACGGCCTTTTTACTTTTTTTTTTACGTTTTATTTTGAAAATATTCGACGCCAAACTTAAAAGAGGAAGTAACTCGGCGGCCATGTTTGTTTGTTTGTTTGTTTGTTTGTTGGAACATCCGTCGTCTAAGAAGAAGAAGAAAATAACGATAAAGGAAACACGAGTAACAAAAAGAGTCTATGTCCTAAACGAGGAGCAGGAAGTGGCGGCGATGATGTCATCAGTGGTTGACGAGGCCCTGCAGCATCATCAGCAGGCGCCGGGCTCTCTTGCTCAGGGCGCTGTGAGGGTCCTGCTGCAGGAAGCTGAAGAGTTTGGGTCGAACCTGAGACAGAACCGAGGACATGTGGTCTCGGGTCAACGGGTCCCCGTGGTCCAGGTTCATCACCGCGTCCTCCAGGTAACTGGAACAGACAATAAACAAACAAATAAACAAAAACGTTTGTTCATTTATTTATTTTAAATCAAATGGTTTTTCAGACGTTTATTAAATTACTAACTTACTAATAAATTAAAGCTAAATTTTGTAAATTATTATTTTAGACATTTCAACTTATAATATATATATTTTATATAATTATTACTTTTTATTTAAAATTTTGTTTTTCTTTAGAAAATTATTTATAATTTTAACTGATTTTTATTATTGTAGATTAATATTTATTATTTTATTTATTATTAGATAATATTTTATTATTGTACATATTTAATATTTTGGATTATTTTAATATTTTTTTATTTTATATATTTATATAATGGAATATTTAATATTATTTGTTATAATTTTAGATTTTTTAAATTTATTTTAACATTTATATTCATATTTTTATGTTATATTTTTTCTTATTTGATTCATATTGATAAACTAATGTTTAAAGATGAAGTTTATGTTTAATGAGACGTGTGTTTATAAATATTTAACATTATATTTAACATTAACTATATATAAACGTATGTTCGTCTTCATGTTCACTGACCTGATCTTGAGCTCAGAACGTGTCGACAGGTTGGATGAAAGTTGTTGGATCAACGACAACAGAACCGGTTGAGTCAGAGGACACGGGTGTTGACCGAAGACCTGCTGAGAGTCGATGGTCTCGCACACGTACAAGACCAGGTTCAGGTCTGTGGCCGACAGCGCCTGGTGGACCACGACAAACCGCATCACAACAACAAGTTAGCAGCTAGCTGATGTAGCCACGTTAGCTAAAGTAACAGTGTTAGACAACGTAGCAAAGTTAGCGAACAGTCACATTAGCTAATGCAGCTAAATCTGCTTCTGGAGCTAAACTAGCTAGCCTAGCAAAGTTAGCCAAATTAGCTAACATAACGACATGAGACAATTTAGCACAGTTTGCTAACAGTCAAGTTAACCAACACAGGCAAAGTTAGCTAACAAAGCTAACGTTAATGTTATTTACCTGTTGGAAGCTAAGTAGCATAGCTTACGTAGGTAACGTTACCTGCTGAAAAGCCTGGCCATGTTTGATGCTAGCTAACATATCTAGCATAGCTTTTGTAGCTAATGTGGCTAACATTAATGTGGTTTGGCTGTTTCGAAGCTAACTAGCGTAGCGACCATAGCTAACTTTACCTGCTGAGAGGCCTGGTTGAGTTGTAAATGTTGTTTACTTGTTGGAAACTAACTAGCGTAACTAGCATAGCTACCGTAGCTAACGTTACCTGCTGAAAGGCCTGGTTGAGCTGTCCCTGCTGCAGCAGCTGCAGGATGTTCGCCTGCTGCGTCTGAAAGTCCAGATGAGCCGTCGGTACCGGCGTCCCGGCCGCCGACCTCATGGCCTGCATGATGCTGGAGGTGACGACGGCCTGTTGCTCCTTCATCGCCAGACTCACTTCACCTTTGACGATGCGCTGGACGTGGCTGAGGATCGACTCCTGGAGGCTGCAAACACCAGACAACTCCGTCATTTTATATACTAGAGTATTTATAGAAGTAGAGGTATGCTAATGTAGCCATGGTAGCTAACGTAGCCCTGTCAGTTAACATAGCCATCTTAGCTTACGTAGCTTTGTTTTCTAACGTATCCATGTTAGCTACCATAGCTACGTTGGCTAATGTATCCATGTCAGCTAACGTAGCTATGTTTCGTACTTAGCTACATTAAACATCTCCATGCTAGCTAATGTAGCCATGCTAGCTAACGTAGCCATGTCAGCTAACGTAGCCACATTAGCTAATGTATACATGTCAGCTAACATAGCTGCGTTTTCTAACATAGCCAATTTAGCTAACGTAGCCATGTCAGCTAACATAGCCATGGTAGCTAATGTATTCATGTCAGTTAACATAGGCATATTAGCTACCGTAGCTATGTTAGCTAATGTATCCATGTCAGCTGATGTAGCTATGTTTTCTACCGAGTCCATGCTACGTAGCTACATTAACCAACATATCCATGTTGGCTAACGTTGCCATGTTACCAAACATAATAAATGTAGCCATGTTAGCTAATGTAGCCATGTCAGCGACCGAGTCCATGCTACGTAGCTACATTAACCACCATATCCATGTTAGCTAACGTAGCCGTGTCCTCTGAACCATAAAAGATCGGTATCCGTAGAAACGGTGGCTCGGCGACGTACTTTCCCACCATGATCTGGATCTGGTGCTGGACGTCGGCTCTGACCGAGGCCGTGATGTTATTGATCATCTGATCGTTGTTGCTCTGGATCGAATCGATCATCTGCTGCAGCTGAACCACGACGGGGTCGCGACCTTCCTGCTCCCGCTGCTTCTTGGTCTTCATGTGAGACTCCAGCTGCTGGATGTCTACGGGATTAAAACCAAACTCCTCAGATTAAAGGAAAAATTAGACAAAAAATTGGGATTAAAGTTTAAAAAAAAAAAAAGATTAAAGACATTTTAATATTAAATTATATTATATTATAATATTTTGTGATTCAAAAAAAAAAAAAAAAAATATTAAAATAAAAAATCTGAGATTAAATAAAAATAATTTGGGATTAGAAAATAGAATTAAACTAAATAAAATGGGATTAAACTGCAAAAGTTTTGGGATTAAATAAAAAAAAATAAATAAAATGAAAATAAAAAAGTAAGATTAAATTAAAGACATTTCAATATTAAACTAAAATATTTTTGATTCAGCAAAAAAATAAAAAATAAAAAAAATCTAAATTTAAAATAATTTGGGATTAGAAAATGGGATTAAACTAAATAAAAATGGGATTTAAAATTTTGATATTAAATTAAAAACTTTGGGATCAAATTAAAAATTCAGAATTAAATTAATTTGGGATTTAAAAAAATAATTAAACTAAGAAAAAAATTGGATTAAAATAAAAAAAAATTAAAATTATTATTATGTTTTTGTTTTGTTTTTAAATTGTGATTGAAAAGGAAAGAAATAATTTGAAATTAAATTAAAAAAAAAAAATCAGATTAAAATTAAAAATTCCAACATTTTTCAAAAATTCCAATATATTAAATCAATATTTTGAAATTAAAGAAACAAAAATCAATAATCAAATTTATTCTAATAAACGTTGAGACGATTAAACTTCTTACAACTTGTTTGAAGCAGTTGATGATATGAAAGATATTTGTTGATTATTGATCTGTATTAAATGGTATGTATTGGTTGATTATTGATCTCTGTATTAAAGGTACGTATTGGTTGATTATTGATCTCTGTATTAAATGTATGTATTGGTTGATTATTGATCTGTATTAAAGGTATGTATTGGTTGATTATTGATCTCTGTATTAAAGGTACGTATAGGTTGATTATTGATCTCTGTATTAAAGGTTGGGTTGATTATTGATCTGTATTAAAGGTATGTATTGGTTGATTATTGATCTCTGTATTAACGGTATGTATTGGTTGATTATTGATCTCTGTATTAACGGTACGTATTGGTTGATTATTGATCTGTATTAACGGTACGTATTGGCTGATTATTGATCTCTGTATTAACGGTATGTATTGGTTGATTATTGATCTCTGTATTAAAGGTATGTATTGGCTGATTATTGATCTCTGTATTAACGGTATGTATTGGTTGATTATTGATCTCTGTATTAAAGGTATGTATTGGTTGGTTATTGATCTCTTACACTCCTGCGTGCCCTGCTTGAAGCTGTCGTTGATCTGCTGGAACATGGACTGACATCCTCGCTCGAACACCGGCAGGACGATGCTCTGGAACGCGTCTTTGTACGAAGCCTGGATCGGACCCTGCATGGCCTCGGCCGCCGCCCGTCCCACCGCGTCCGTTATGTTCTGGAAACGACAACAAGGATCAGGTTACAGATCCAGGTCTGAACCACGCTGGACCGGACTCCCCAGAGACCACGTCAGACCGGGTCTTCACCTTGGACTTCATCACTTTGCTGACGTTTTCCTTCAGCGACACTTCGACCGCCGTCAGTTTGGCGGCGACGCTGTTGTTGAGTTGACTCGTCACCGGGTCCAGACTCTTGGAGATCGCTACGGCAACAAGAAGAAACGCCGAGTAAACAGGTTTAATGGTCAAATGATCAAACGGCTCCATCGTGTGGCGACGAAAAGGGACTGCAGCTGAATTAAACTGAATCAAACCAGATTAATTCGTTTTTTTTTTCTATTTTAATTGAAGCGACCTCGTCCAGTAGAAGGACGGCGGCCATTTTGGCTCAAACTTCTTCCTCATTATTAAAACTGAAAGTTTCACATTTTTTCTGAGTTTTTAGAAAAATTCTTGACCAACTTTTCTTTTCTTTTTTTTTGAGAAAATGAGGAGAAAATACCAGAGACACAAACAAACACAACTATGGCAACAATGTAGGTCCAAGAATCCTCATTAAAACCAGAACCTGGTCCAGAGTCCAGACTCTGAAGATGTGACTCGATTTTATCTCATGAAGAAGAAAAAAATATATATAAATCAAAGTTACGTTGACAAATTAAACGTATTAAAAAAAATTAAAAACAAAAGAAATAATAAAATATAAAACAAATTAAATGAAAATATAATAAATTATATTTTAATAAAATAAAAACATACTTCGACTGATTAAAAAATATTAAAAGAAACAAATTAAAAATAATTTCATTTTTTAAATTGTATGAATGAAAATCATTAAAATAAACTAAACTACAAAAAAAAAAAATTTTTTTAAAATACACTAATTAATTTAAAAAATAGAATATTAAAGTGTAATAAAATAAATAATAAATAAAAAATGTTTTTAAATGTTTTGACTAAAAAGAAATAAATTAATCTATAAAAAATCTAAAAATTTCTTTTTTTAATATACATTAATAAATTCAAAATAATACTGAATATATTTAAAATATATATAAAATATTTTAAAAATTTAATTATTTAAAATTTATTTTTAAAAATTACTTTATTAAAATATATATTAATATATATACTTCAAATTATATTATTTAATAATAAATATATATAGAAACAAAATTTAATAGAAATAAAAAAAAAATAATTTAAATCTTTTTTTATTTATCAGGTCGACGAGACTATTAAGATTTATATATATTATATAAATAAAATGAATTATATAAATTATATTACTACTATTATATAAATAAACTAAAGTAGAAAATAATTTAACACAATTTTTAATTATATAGATGAATTAAATAAATAGAATAAAAACAATCATCAATCATTGAATTTGAGTGTTGTTGTTGTTGTTGTTGTTGTTGTTGTTGTTCTTACTCTGCGGCACCGTCTTCTTCATCTCGTCTCTCAGGACTTTGTCCATTCGTCCGCTAAGAACTGAACTCAGACTCTGACTGAGCTGCTGACTCAGCTGGTCCTGGATCTGCTGCTGGTGGTTCTGACTTTCAACCAGAACTCGCTCCAGACGCCGTTCTGGTGTCGCCGCCGTTAAGGAGAAAACAAACAAACAAACAAACAGACAAACAGACGGACGGACGACGGCAGCGTCCTCTGCTGCTGGTGAAGGATACGCTGCTGGTCCTGGTGGCTGTTGAGGACGTGTTGGACCTGGGACATGATGGACGTCTGCATCGCTTCGATCTGACCCCGCAGCTCCGTCAGCTCCCTCTGCTGGCCGCGCAGCAGCATGAGCAGCTCGTCCTGAACCTCCGCCTTCATCTGGTGGAACAAAATGTAAATAAACAAATAAATAAAACATCAACGACGTGGTTGTAAATAAATAAAGACCAGAAGATTTTTTTTTTTTTTTACCTGAACGGACTCAACCTGAGACCTCTGAGACGATTCGCTGTCGAGACACAAGAGAAACACGTTAGCATCGCGGCTAAACAGCAGAATTTGACTTTATGCTAACGTTAGCTTGTTCTATAGCTAGCTAACGGTAGGATTCTAACAAGCAGCAGGACACAACCTGGTGCTAACATTAGCATTTTGGATAAAAAGCAGGATTTAACTTAACGTTAGCATTAGCTAGTTCTATAAGTAACTAACATTGTCCATTAGCTTCGATTAGCTTGTTCTATAATAAGCTAAAACCAGGTTCCAAACATTAGCATTTTGGATAAAAACAGAAATTTACTTCATGCTAACATTAGCTTATTGTAAGTAGCTAACTTTGTCCATTAGCTTCAATTAGCTTGTTCTATAACTAGCTAAAAGCAGGATGTCGACACATACCAGATTCTAAACCCATGCTAATATTAGCATTTTGGCTACAAAATGGTATGTGACTCTATGTTCACGTTAGCTTGTTTGATAAGTAGCTAACTTTGACAATTAGCTTCAATTAGCTGGATTTATAACTAGCTAATGTCAGGACTAAAGCTCTAACCTCATGCTAACATTAGCATAGCCATTAGCTTTAAAATCGCTAATTTTAGCTAATTTTAGTCTTTCAATAAAGGTAGCAATGCACTTCATGCTAACGTTAGCATCTGGGCTAATTTTTTTTAACTTTATGCTAACGTTAGGTAGCATAGGTTTATTTTATACATAGCTACCTTTGTCTGTTAGCGTGACTTATCAATAGCTAATGTCAATTTATCAAATAGCAAGAGCCAACCTCATGCTAACGCTAACATTAGCATTTTGGCTAAAAAGTGTGGGTTTAACTAAATGTAGTAATGCTAGTATTAGCAAGTTTTGTATCTAGCTAACCTAACGCTAACCTGATGCTAACTTTAGCATTTTCAGAAAATTCCTTCAAATTTAACGTAAAAATCAAACGTTTTTAACGTTTTCAGTTAAATCTTAAATCACCCGTCGTCTTTCTTGGGCTTCCTCTTGGTTTTGGGCGACCCCCGAGGAGACGTCTTCCAGTCTTTAACAGGAAGTCTGTGGGACGAGCGAGAGCCGAGTGAGTTTCCTGACGACGTCGCTAAGTTAGCCACTTCGTCATCGGGGTCGCTGCGTGAACAGAAAAAGACGTAGCTTTGTTTAACATTAACATTACTCACTTTAAGCATTTGTTTTTGTTTATTTACTCTAACTGACGTCACCTCTGCTCCGCGGCGGCGGCCTGACTGTCGTTCTGACACGTCAGGTGGTAGCGGCGGTGGAACGGCGAGCTCAGGTGGCGTTCGTTCGATTCGTCTCTGGAGCTAAAACAAACCACAAGCGTTTAGAAGCTAAATCACGTTGTTTTATTTTGAAATTCTGCATTTTTTTAAAAGTCAGTTTCCTACCAGTCGGCGAGGCCGTTGTCTCTCAGACTGTTCCTGGTTTCTCTAGTGATGTCGGGCGCCGCCGGCCACGCCGTGTGGCTAACGCCGCCGTCAGACGACGCTCCACCGGCGCCGGGGTTCTCCTGCGACAAGGCGTTCTCCAGTAACGACGGCGTGTGGCTGAGACGAGGCTCCGCCTCCGACGCCGCAGAACTCGACCCGTCGGCGCCGCCGAGCTCCAGAGGCAACAAACTGAAACAGGAAACGGTGAAAACGTTAGTTTTATGCTAACGTTAGCTTGTTTTACAACTTGCTAAAGTCAGAATGATAACAAATAGATAGATACAACTTGATGCTAACATTAGCTTATTGGCTAAAAAGCAAGATACCACATTATGTTAACTTTATTAGCATTTGCTAGTCTTACAACTAACTATCCAACCTTATGCTAACACTACGATTTTGGCTACTAACTTTATGCTAACATTAGCTTGCTTTATATCCAGTTAATGCTAGGCTTTTAACAAATAGCAGGATCCAACTTAATGCTAACATTAGCATATTTGTCAAAAAGCGTAATCGAAATCCTAGAATTAGCTCTTATGAAACAGGTTAATGTTGGCATCTTGCTTGTTAGCTTAAATGCTAATGTTAGCATGCACTTTTACTTTTACTTTTTTTTTACTTTTACTTTTTGTTATGATCCTAAGATTAGCGAGTAAGCAATAAAAACAAGCTAATGGTAGCATTAAGTTAAACAAATAGTAGGTTTCAAACTCTATGCTAACATTAGCTTATGTTAGCATGTTGGCTAAAAAGTGTAACGTAAAATCCTAAAACAAGCTAGTGTTAGCAAAAAGCTAAATCCTGCTTTTTAACTAAAATACTAATGTTAGCATGAAGTTAAAAGATCCAACTCTATGCTAACATTAGCTTCTCTTATCGCTAGCCAAGCTAAGCTACCTGTTGTTAGCGGAGCGCGGCGAGGTGAGCAGGTGCAGGGCGGAGGCGGCGGACGCCATGCTGTCCGTCTGCAGCGCAGACAGCGTGAGCGGCTGCAGCTGCAGCGTCTGCGTAGCGATCTCCGGCATGGCGCCGTCCTGCGACATGGCGGCGGTCGACGCCGACGAGATGACGTCCGGGGAACGGGCTCTGGTGGGAGACGGCGGCGGCAGCAGCGGCGGGTCCAACGCCGAAGGGTCGTCCAGGATCAGCGGGGCGCCGGCGCCGACGGACGCCAACGGCGACACCTGGAGGTTGTCGAGAGGCAGCAGGACGCCGGACGTCGCTCTGGGGCTGATGGTCGACGACAGAGTCAACGACTCCGACCGACTCGGACTCTGAGCGACGTCGTCCACGGCTCTGGAGAATAAAACTCGTTACCAAAATAAAACAAACTTCATGAGAAACCAACGGAGACGAACAAACCTGCTGGTGGAGTCGGAGTTGCTGCTCATCGCCGTGACGATGGTTAAACTACTGGCGCTGCTGCCGGGAGACGCAGGAACCTGGAGGATAAACATAAATATTTATTTATATTTATTTATCAACAAAAACAGTTTGTACCTCCAATGAATCAAGAGTTATTTTTATTCATCTATTAATTTATTTCATTAATTTTTATTTAAGAAAATTTTTAGGAGAAATTACTAATATTATTATATTTTACTTCATTTTAATTTTATTTCTTATTATCTTAATTTAATTTCTTATTGTTATTTTATTATTTTTATTACTATTAATTAAAGAACATTTCTATTTTATAATTTTTTATTTTATATAAATTATATTATTTACATCCATATATTTTATTTAACCAGTAATTTTTTTAATAATATACTTGTGATAATTAATTATTAATCCATTATTTAATTATCATTACTTATTTTATTATTTTCATTTATTCATTTTATATAAATAAAGAATTATTTTAATCTTTTATTATTATTGTTGCTCTTATGTTACTATTTTCACAAATCATATTTTTATTTTAATTTAAAATGTATTTATTATTATTTAATAATTGTCACTGCAACATTATTGTTTATATTATAACATTTTATATTTTTTCTTTATTATTCAATTAATAACGATTGTTTTATTGATGCAGTTATAATTTATTATATTTTTTTAAATACTTATTATTTTGTAAATGTGTAATAAAATAATAATAATAATAATAAATATATAACATAATATAATAAAAACAATATTTGACTTTGATGTAAAGTTTAAAGCAGATGAGTCAGAAACAAACCGAGGTGCTCGGAGTCATGAAGGCGTCTGGCGTCATCAGTTTGGGCATCGCCGCCGCCGCCGCCGCCGCCGCCCTCCTCCTCCGGACGGGGAACCGGACAGGAAGTCAGCAGGAGGAGCAGGAAGAGACGGGATCTTCCTCAGGTCGGTTTGAGAACCAGAACCCGAGTCTTTGTCAGAGCTCTGGTCGGTGAGATGATCTGAGAACGCTGCTGGAGACACGACGGTGTTAAGTTTATAACAACAGAAGAAGAAGAGGAGGAGGAGGAGGAGGAGGAGGAGGAGGAGGAGGAGGAGGAGGAGCAGGAGCAGGAGCAGGAGGAGGAGGAGGAGCAGGAGGAGCAGGAAGAGGAGGAGCAGGAAGTGGTCTGAGCAGATATTTACCAAAACCGTCCTGAGAGTCCGAGTGAGGAAGGAAGAGGTTTGAGCTGGAACCGATGTTTGGTTGAAACCAGATCTGAACGTCCTGCAGAGACCTGGAACACAATTAGCATGCTAATGTTAGCATAAGGGCTACACATCCTGCTTAACACTAGCTAGGTATGAAACAAGCTAATGTTAGCATGAGGCTACATCCTGCTTAACATTAGCTAGGTATGAAACAAGCTAATGTTAGCATGAGGCTACATCCTGCTTAACATTAGCTAGGTATGAAACAAGCTAATGTTAGCATGAGGCTACATCCTGCTTAACATTAGCTAGGTATGAAACAAGCTAATGTTAGCATGAGGCTACATCCTGCTTAACATTAGCTAGGTATGAAACAAGCTAATGTTAGCATGAGGCTACATCCTGCTTAAAACTAGCTACATAAGAAACAAGCTAATGTTAGCATGAGGCTACATCCTGCTTAACATTAGCTAGGTATGAAACAAGCTAATGTTAGCATGAGGCTACATCCTGCTTAACATTAGCTAGGTATGAAACAAGCTAATGTTAGCATGAGGCTACATCCTGCTTAAAACTAGCTACATAAGAAACAAGCTAATGTTAGCATGAGGCTACATTGTTCTTAAACATAGCAACATAAGAAACACGCTAATTTTAACATGAGGCTACATCCTGTGTAACGTTAGCTAGGTATGAAAAAAGCTAGCATTATCAGCATGAGGCTACATGCTTCTTAAAACTAGCTAAGTATGAAACAGCTATTGTTAGCACGATGATGAATTCCTGCTGTTTAGCTAAAATGCTAACGTTAGCATGGGGTTGGTTTCTATCTATCTGTTAAGATCTCAACATTAGCTAGTGATGAAGCAAGTGTTAACTTCATGTTGACATCAGCTAGTTTTAAAACGACGACGCCATCTTGTCGTTTCATTTGAAATGTCACATGTTTAAAAGTGGGCGGAGTCTCACTTGGTGTGGACGCAGTAGAGTCTGATCTGGATCCCGGACCTGGACTCTGTGGGTTGAGCTCCCTCTGGAAGAAGAGAAGCGAAGGGTCGTTAGCGTTTATGAACAGGGAGCGTTAGCTAGCGTTAGCAACGTTAGCAACGTTAGCGAGCGTTTACCCGTGGTCATGCTCTCGCTCTCCTCCTCGGCAGGAAGAACCTCGGTGTGGCGCAGGCGACTGTGAGTGACGTCGCGGACGCCGAAGCTCAGGACCGGATGCGTCAGCAGGAACTCGGACACGGCGGTGAAACTGGCTTTGCCCTGATCCAGATCCTGACGCAGCTCCATGACGTAGAGGACCTGGACACGCACAAGACCATTTATCTTCACGTTCGTCAACAACAATAACGACAACGACGCGATGGTAACCACGGTAACGACGCGTGACCTCTGACCTTCCTCTGGACGTCCGTCAGGATCAGGTACTCGGCTGAAAGATCCAGATTCGCCTTGAGACTCGGTAGAACCGAAGAACTGAACGGGTCCGGAGAAAACCTGAGACACGAGACCACGACAAGTTAACGAGGAGACGTGGAATTTATTTTATTTTATTTTTTTGGCAAAAACATTTGACATTTATTTTTGTTATTATTGTTATAAATTATAAATAGAAAATTATATTTTATTATTATTTTACAGTTTGTTTTATTATTTATTATTGTTTAATTGTTATTTTTTATTATTTTATTGATTGATTTTACCTTTTTTTTTTACTAATTACCAATTTTTGAGTATTATTTTTTTATTATTAATTATTTCTTTAATAACATTTAATTATATTGTTTTATTAATATTTCTTCATTAAATTTCTTTAATATTTTTGTTATTTTATTATAAATGTAATATTTTATTTGTACTAGTTATTTTATTGTCAGTACTTTTGCTTTTTAATAGTTAATTCAAATTATTGTTCATATTTTTTACAATTAAATTATTATTGTTACTGTTAATTATTGTTTTTTGTTTAATTTATTTTATTTAGTTTTGTTTTTATTGATGTAGCGTTTTATTTTAAGTTGTTATTATTCTTACTTTTATTTTTATTATTTTATTCTAATTTAATAGTTGGTAATTACTTTATTAATAATAACTTTTATTTATTTAAAAAACATTATTATTATTATTAAATTAAACATTATTTTACTTTCAGTGAAGAAATGTTTTTCTTTTCTTAAACTAAAAGATGCTATTTTGATTTTTACAACAGTTTTAACTAATAATTAATAAATTAATATTCTGTTTTTCTTCTTATTGTTTATTATTATTGTTTATTGTTTATTTCACCTGATAGTTTGTAAACACGTCCAGGAGACTGTGCACCACATCTTCAGCTCCTGGTTCTGATCCGCTCCGGTGATGAGGAAACGCCAGAAAGGAACTCTACGAAAACAACGATTAATAAATAAACAACAACATAACAATAATAATAATAATAATAATAATAATAATAATAAATACTGACTCTGGATCTTGTCTCTTGTGATTGTCACAGAACAGGAGACAAGACAGAGGACGACCAGCGTGAGGACGGAGCTCATGGAGACACCTGGAGGAGACACGATTAGAGACCAGGAATTAAATTAAATTAAAATAAATACCACAAAGTAAATAAGATACAAATCAAATAAAAGTAATTCAAATAAAATAAAAACTAAATGAATTAAATCCTATAAAATAAAATAAGATCAAACAAAATAAATTAAATTAAAATAAAATACAATAAAAAAGAAATTCAATTAAAATAAAACATAATAAAATAAAAAAACTAAATAAATTAAATCCTATAAAATAAAATAAGATAAATTAAAATAATATACAATAAAAAATTTTAAAAAAAAGATACAAATAAAAAAGAAATTCAATTAAAATAAAACATAATAAAATAAAAACGAAATAAATTAAAAACCTATAAACTAAAATAAATTAAATAAATACATTTAAATTATAGAAATAAAACAAAAATAAAATGAATTGAAAATTAAGTAAAAAAAGTCTTTAAAAAAAATAAATAAAAATTAAAAACAATAAAATAAAATGTAAAAAAGTAAAATATAAAACAAAGAAAAAATGACAATGACAATAAAATAAAAACAAAAAATAAAATAAAATAAAATAATAAAATTAAACTAAAGTGAGATAAAATAAATTAAATGAAAATTAAAGTAAAAAAAACGTTCATATAAAATAAAATAAATGAAAAACATTAAGAATAAAATAAAAACAAATCAAATAAGATTAGAAACAGTGGCGTTAAAAACAAACCAAACTAAATAAAAGAATCAAATCACCGTGGTTTGTCTTGAGTTCCTTCGATATAAATCTGCCAGAACTTGATGAACCCGTCGTGACTCGCCGTCGCTAGAACGGTTCCGTCTGGAGACAAAGCTCCTTCGCTCACCCTCTGGGACGACAGACACCGTTAACGACACGTCTCTTGTCTACGATCGTCGGTTTAACGTGCGTTAGCGCGGGAACGTTACCTGAGTGTGACCTTTGACCGTGATCAAACCTTCCTTCACCTCCGACGCGTCGATCGGCCAAACGCTGTTGTTGGCTCGTAAAACCTCCAGGTCCCAGACCTCCGCCTGGACCGGGACGACAACGGGTTCAACAACATGTAGCTAAAGCACCATGAAGCTAATTTAGCCACTTAGCTAACTTAAATCATTTAATTACTTAAGGTAACTTAATTTCAGAGCTCAGAGCTAATTTAGCAAATTCAGACCCAACTCAACTACTTAAGCTAACTTAGCTAATATTGCCTTATCACCTAGCTTAGCTAACTTAAATAACGTTGTTATTTCAGCTAGCTTGAGGCTAATTTAGCCACTTAATTTACTAACTTATTTTATATAACTACTTAAGCCAACGTAGCTAACTGTAAAACCTTAGTTCCTGAAGCTAGCCACTTCAGCTAGCTCAGAGCTAATTTAGCAAACCTAAGCCAATAAAACTATTTGAGCTAACTTAGCTAATTTAGACATCTTACCTAGCCTAGCTAAAAAAAAAAAAATAAATAACTTTGTTATTTCAGCTAGCTTGGGGCTAACTTAGCCACTTAATTTATTCAGCTACTTAAGCTAACGTAGCTAACTTTATTATCTTATTTCTTGAAGCTAGCCATTTCAGCTAGCTTGGGGTTAAAATAGCCAACTCAACAACTTAAGATAACTTTATTATTTATTTATTTCAGCTATTTTTTTTTTTAATTTAGCTAACTTTGGGCTAACATAGCTCCTTTTGCTAACTTGGTTACTTGAGGTAACTTGGCTAATTTAGATACTTTATGCAACTTAATTATTTCAGATAACTTATCTACTTTAGCCGACTTTCAGATAGCATGTAGCTAATTTCTAACTAACTAGCAGCTACTTAAGCTAACTTAACTTGTTTTGCCATTACAGTTAACATAGCTAGCTCAAAGTGCTAAAGATAATTTAGATAACTCTACTATTTCATCTAAGTTCAAGCTAATTTAGCTACTTTAGCCACTTCAGCTAACATAGCTAACTGTCAAACATTTTTCACGTCTTTCTTTAAAGTGTAAACCATCGGTACCCTGTCTTCGTGCAGCAGCGCTAACGTCTGACTCGTGTCATCCTGGTTTTCTTCGTTGTCGTCCAGAATAAACGGACACCAGATGAGGCGTCGGTACGAGTTCAACGCCGTCTCCTCGGGCTGTCGGACGTGAACCACGATCTGGTCTCTGGAATTGACGACGGTTAAAGAAACAAGTCGTCACAGAAACACAAATAAAACGAAACTAAAAACATTCAGGACAAAGAGGATACAGGATCTTGTTTCCGTCGCAGGTCAGCTGCCAAACCATCAGGTTTCCCGCTTCGTCGACGCAGCCGAGCAGCGACGAGTCGAGGTGAGCGAACGACAGATCGACGACGGCGCCGGTGAAACCTTTCAACAGGGAACGCTCGGAAAAGGCGATGCTCAGGACTCGGATCATCGCGTGGTTGTTAGCGCCTGAAAGAACAAGAAGACAAAGCTTTAAATATTTACTTATTAAACCTAACTTTGAGCTAACATAGCTAATTCAGCTAACTTGGCTAATTTAGATACCATAGTAAACTTTACTAGCTTATTTAGCCACTGCAGTTAAGTTCAAGCTAACGTAGCTACTTCAGCTAACTTAGCTAATGATAGCTTCAATAAACCAATAACAGCAAATGCTATTGTTGACTTTAGCAACTTTAGCTAAATCATTTCTTCTATTATATCCCTTAAACTCAAAATGTACAATCTAACTTTTTGCTAACTTTAGCTTATTTATAGCTAGTTAAAATTATGATTTTAACAAAATATATAGACTCAACCACAATGCTAACTATTAGCATTGAATGTTAAAAACTAGCTAACATTAGCACTTAAGCAAGTAAAAAGAAAAGAAAAACAGGATCTAGTTGTTTGCTAACGTTAGTATACTCACCTCTGATGGCGTAGGCCAGGAAGGAGTTGGACACAGCGATGAGTCGTCCGTAATAATACTTGTGTTCCCAGTCGTACTTAGCGACGGGTTGAATCTTCACCTGAACGGAAAAATAAAGGAATTAATTCACTCTGATCATTAGCGGCTAATTTAATTTCCTCAGGTAACTTGGTTCTTTCAGCTAACTTGGGGCTAGCTTAGCCACATCAGCTAACTTAACCTCGCCAGCTAATTTGGATATCATGAATAATTATTATTAAGTCATTTCAGCTAATTTAGAGCTAACCTTGCTACTTTAGCTAACCCAGAGCTAATTCATTTAGTTAAGCTAACTTAGCTACTTATGCTACCTTCAATAATTTTGTTATATCAGCTAATTTGAAGATAATTTTGCTTCTTCAGCTAATTTAGCTACCATGCTAACTAGCTAACTTTGACTTCTGACCTTTGGTAATTTAATTACCACTTGGGGCTAACTTAAAGCTAACTTAACTACTTCAGCTAACTTATTCTGCAACTTTGGCTAGCTTAGATACTTAGGATATCATCAATGATTTTGTCATTTGAGCTAACTTACGGCTCACATAGCTCCTTTAGCTAACCTAAAGCTAATTTAGCTACAATATTTGGCTAACTTAACGTTAACTCAGCTACTTTAGCAAACTCAAGTTATTTAGCCACCAACCTAGCTACTTTAGATATCTTCAATAATTTTGTTATTTCAGCTAACCTAATTATTTTAGCTAACCAAGAGCTAATTTGATACTTTAGCTAGCCCTGAGCTAATTTAGCTAACTTAAAATATTTAGCCGCTAACTTAGCTACTTCAGAAACCTTCCATTATTTTATTAATTCAGCTAGCTTATACACACATTTTCTAGCTAATGTTAGCTTCACTTAGCTAATGGTTGTACCTTGTTGCTTCCTCGTGCTTTACTGTTGATGCTCGAGTCTTGACTGGCGACGACCTCAACGTTGTTGGAGGTGATGGGGACACACGTGGAGCCGTCGTCACCGGTGAGGCAGCTACAACCACAACACTTTATTAAACAAGAACCACAACAAAAACAACAAACATCGTTATGCAGCGTTAGCGACTCACATGATCTGAGCCTCCTGAGCGATGCTAACGTCCGTGGAGATCGGCCGACTGGACTCCGACATGGTCGACCGGTCGGTGCTCGCTAAGATCCCCGCCGCTCCCAACAAACCGTTCAGTTCTCCGTTAAAAGATGGTTTCCTGTGACCCTCGGCGGACTGAACATCTGACCGAAACAAACACGAAAGACACCAAATTAACGTTATACTTCAGCTAACTTTACTAACTTAAATACCTTTGATAATTTAGTTATTTCAGCAAACTTAGAGCTAACTCTGCTAATACAGCCACTTCAGCTAATTTAGTTCGTAAAGCTAACTTAACTAATTAAGATACCTTACTAACTAACTTGCTAACTTTAGCTTTACCCAATTTGCGTAGCTTGGTTCTTTCAGCTAAATAAGGCTAAGTTAGCTTTGCTACTTTAATTGACTTGGCTGCTTTCACTAGCTTAAAATATGCTGCTACTTTAGTTACCTTCAATAATCAGCGTATTACAGCAAACTCTGTGCTAAATTAGCTACTTAAGCTAACTTATTTCTTTAAACTAACTTAGCTGATTTGGATACTTGCTAACTGCCTTGCTAACTTTAGCTTTAGCTAATTTGGATAGCATGAGTAGCGTGGTTCATGTAGCCAACTTAAGGCTAACCAGTAAAGTAGCTACTTTAACTAACTCATAAGCTAATTTAGCTCTTTAAGCTAATTTAGTTAATTTAACCTACCTTAAATCTTCTAGTCGTTTTAAGCTAACTTTGAGCTAAATTATCCAGGTCAGCTAACGTGACTTCTTAAAGACCCTTGAAAATTATGTTATTTCAGCTAACTTAAGGCTAACGTAGCTACTTTAACTGACTCTTCAGCTAACTTAGCTAATTTAGATACATTAGATGATGTAGTTATTTCAGTCAACAACAAGCTAGCGTATTTACTTAAAAAATATATTCGATAAGTTTGCTATCACAGCCAACTTGGAGCTAATATGGCTACGTTAGCTAACTTTGTTAATTCATCGCTAACTTTTGCTTCTTGTCACCAACTGTGTATACAGCCAACAAATTACTAGTTACTTCAGCTAACTTGGCTACATTAGCTAACATAACTGAGCTAACAAAGCTACTTAAGCTAACTTAGCTAGTTTAAATACCTTAGATTATCTAGTGTTTTTTAGCTAACTTTGTGCTAAATTAACCAGTTCAGCTAACTTGGCTACATAAAATACCTTTGACAGTTTCGATATTTAGGCTAACTTAGAGCTAACATAGCAATTTTAGCTGAACTTCATTTTGTCAATTCATAGCTAACTTCACGGCTAACTTTAGCTTCTAGTTTCCAACAGTGTATACAAGCAACAAATTACTAGTAACTTCAGCTAACTTGGCTACATTAGCTAACTTTGACATAGACATAAGATAATTTATTTATTCCAGCTAACTTAGTGCTAACAAAGCTAAGCTAACTTAGCTACCTCTTAACTATTTCACATGTCAAAGTCCAAACAATGGTAGTTTCACTTCTGTAAAAGTGAAACTGATGTTGAAACATAACAGAAAAACATCAACATTTTATAAATTTGAACACAAATTCTGCTTTTATTCATAAATAAACTCATTTATTGTTTATTTATCACAATTTTGCGACAGAAATATTACACATCCCTGAAAGGGAAAAACATTAAAAAGATGTAAATTAAAAACCTGCAGGTTGTTTATTCAGGTTTAATTTGACAGCCGGTTATTTGATAATGTAAAAAAATGTTAGCTTTAAGCTATTTAAAGATTAAAATACCAAAAAAATATGCTAGAAAACACAAAAACACTGAATCATAAAGGTAAACATGATGTTATTCCATCGGTATGAGGATACAGTTAATTAACCATTTCCTTTACTTTAACTCCTACACAAACTGTGTTTTTATTGTAACATTTTGACACTTTATTGACTTTAAAAAACGATATAAAACACATTAAAAGTGACATAAACGAAGCTAAACAAGAAGCTAACAACATCTTTCGTGCGTAGTTTGGTTAGCTCATGCTAGCTCTTTAGCGCAGTAAAAATAACGTCGCTACGTGACGTAAAAAGCGATATTTACATCCACGGTAGCGTTAAAGTGACAGCCGAACAGGTGTAGAAGATTGTGTTTTATGTAAACAAAGCAATTTGTAACTTTTTCGTCGCTTATTAAAAAGAAAAAACTGCTTTCAACACCAGAAAATAGCCTATGACAGAAGCTAGCTAGCTAGCTTGCTAGCTAACAGCTAGCGATAAAAATGCCTGACATTTTTACGACGCAGTTAGCGCAACAACCCGAACACGTCAGTAAATTACAATGAAAATGTGTTTAAAAATGTTAAAATAACTGACGTTAAAGTTACGTTTTGTTGTTGAGATAACTCGTTTTTAAATAGCAGGTGGTGAAACTTGCTATTAAGCTAACTTCACTTATGAGACGCACCGTGCTGAATCGAGTCATGTTAGCTTAGCTTAGCCAATTAGCTTCACCTCCATTAGGCCTTAAAAAGCAGCGCAGCCGCTTTTCATTCCCGGTCCGACTTACCGGTGCTGCTCCCGGGACGGTCGAGCTTCAGGATGTCCCGGAGATGCTGGGTCGCACCCTCGATGTCTATATTCGAGTTAGACGCCATGGGTGAGGGAAAAGGGGGGAGACTGGGTTATTTTAAGGGGGAGAGAGAAAAAAAATTCTTCTTTAATGCGATGCTCAGTGTCCACTTCGTTCACCCAGAGCAACCGTCTAAACTTCCGGTTGTCCGACGTCTTTGGTTTCCGGGTTGTCGCGGCGTCCGATCATTGGTTCCTACCTCAAATTCCGATGTTTTCTTCAAAATTAACGCGTAAAAAAAATCAAAATTATTGCGCATTTAAATTAAAATGTCATTATGAACAATGTTTCTGCATCTAGACAAACAATCATCTCGTATTTATACTTGAATAAAACATCACAACACTTTCAAAATAGCATGGATTAGCTCATAAAATAAAAGAAGCTAATTTTTGTTGTAAAATTTTATTTTTTTATATATTTCCAGGCCCCTGTTGACACAAAATTTTCACTTTTTTTTCTTTTTTTTTTTTACACTTCCCACCTTTTATTTTTGACAAAGTGGCATTAACTTGAGAGCTACGCAAGCTAGGCTAGCTACCAAACTAATTGTTGTGTTGTCAGCTAAGCTAGCTTTTTATTTCTATAATAAATAAATAAAAAATGATGTAAACCTGGTGTTTCTGTCTCTGTAGTGTAGGTGGAGATAAAAAAAAAAAAAGAAGAAGAAAAAGAAAAAGATACGGATGTTAACTGAACTTAGCTAACTTTGTCAAACTTTAGCTAATGTAAGTTGCTAATTTGGCTAACTCGGCTACAATACCCATCTTAGCTAACTCTAATACTTTGTGTAATTAAGCCATTTAAGCTAACATGGTTACTTCAGTCAAATTAGCTAATTTCACTACTTCAGCTACTGTGCTAAGGTGGCTAATTTGGATACTTAGCTAACTTTGATTCTTATATTTTTGGTAGGTAATTAATGTATTCAAGCACACTAATTATTTATTCATAAGCTAGGCTAGCTATTGTGAACCAGGCCAAGCTTTTCAGCTAACCATTAACTTAGAACTAGGCTAGCCAAGCTAGCTGGCAAACTAGAAGTAAACTTACGAGCTAGGTTATTTGGAAAGCTAACAATTAATTTGTGAGCTAGGCTAGCTAGCAAACTAATCATTAACTTGTAAGTTAGGCTAGCCATTAAGACTGAGGCTAGGCTTGACAAGCTAGCTGACAAACTAGTAATTAAGTTATCTGGAAGGCTGTTAATTTGAGAGGTAGGCTAGCCATTGTGAGCTACGCTAGGCTAATTGTTAACTTGTTAGCTAGGTTTGGTTAGCCAAGCTAGCTGGCAAACTAGAAGTAAACTTGTGGGCTAGGTTACCTGGAAAGCTAGTTAATTTGTGAGTTATGCTAGCCAGGCAGCCAGGACTAAATATTAACTTGTAAGCTTAGCTAGCCATTGTGAGCTACACTAGGCTAGCCAAGCTAGCTGGCAAACTAGAAGTAAACTTGCGAGCTAGGTTATCTGGAAAGCTAGTTAATTTGTGAGCTAGGCTAGCCAGGATAGCTGTCAGTAAGTAATCATTACTTTTTTTGAGCTAAGCTAGCTGTTTATTCCTTAAATAAATATGTTCCTGCTTTTGTAGCGTAGCGGAAATAAAAAGAAAAAAAAAAAAAAAAAAGATAAAGATAAGGAGACACCGTTAAGAAAAAAAGTCCAGGTTTTATTGTGTATCGTGGCTGTAGTCCATGTTAACGGCCAGATGTGTGAGAAAGAGCGAGAGGTAAAGAAGAAGAGATCGAGAAAAGAGAAAGAAAGAGAGAGATCACAAACTTTTTTTTACGTCCTCCATGATTCTTTTGGTTTTTAGCGAGAGCAAAAACCGGGACACGAGGACGAATCATGTTAAGTGTAAAAGGAAGGTTAAACAACGCTAAATGAGGCGCCTAAAAACAGATAACAACACAACGGCCAATAAGTAGTAGAAGAAGGAGTGGTAGTAGCGCTGACTCTGGGCCTGAACATGGAGCTACACACCAGTCAACAACAGTGCCAACAGAACTGAGTCAACAGGTTAAAGAGGATGAGAAAATGGCGGTCGGTCGGTCGGTGGTGATGAAGGGGCTCCCAGCGTCATGCAGATCAGCGTTGTGGCAGACAGGGGGCGTCTGATTGGTCGGCCGGCTCTCAGCAAAGAAACACGTCGCACTTCTATTGGCTGGGCTGTGAAAAAACCCACCTGGACGAGGTTCAGTGATTGACATCTAGAATCCGGTGTTTGCTTTGTTGCTTTGTTTTGTTGTTTATGTTTTGTTTTTGTCAAACATGTGACAGCTTTCAGCTACGGCGCCGCCGCCCGTTTTCAATATGGCCGCCAACGCCACCGCCGCCGCCCCCTCCGGAGCGGGGGAACGAGGCGCATTAGCCAAAGTTGTGAATGGCGAGCCTGAACATGTCATTGGTGCACACCCACGCGTCGTTAATGTTCTTGAGGATGAAACTCTGATGGAAACCCATGATGGGGTCGTTGTCCGCCTGGAAACACAAAAGCATTAGCCTGTTAGCGGCGGCTAGCATAGCTACGCTACATGTTGTTGTGGTTTGTAGCTGTGTCTTAATTCAAGGGCAGAGTCCTCTGTCAGATGTTTAAGTCTCATTTTAAAGGCTCCTTAAGATAAAGTATCTAAGTTAGCTTATGTAGTTAGCTTAAGTAGCTGGTGACCTGTTACGCCGCAGTTCCAAGATGGCCGCCTAATTTAGCTGAATTAACTAAGTTGGCTCAATAAGTTAAGTTAGCTAATGAAGCTAAGTTAGCTAAATTAGCCAACATGGCTGAAGTAACTATTTTAGCTAAAATAGATAAATTACCAAAGTGAGTAAAATTAAACAAAGTAGCCAAGTTACCAAGTACTTAAGTTAGCTTAAGTAAGTTAGCAGATCTAAACCTCTAAAATCTTAACTAACTAAAATGTTAAAGTTAGCTAAGTTAACTAACGTAGCCACATCATAGCCCAGGTTAGTTGAAATAGTTAACTAAGCTAAGTTAGCTAAAATATCTTAATTAACAAAAATATCAAAGTTAGCTAAATTTGCTGCAACAGCTAGGTCAGAGGAATTAACTTAATTAATTAAGGAATTAAAGTTACGTTACTTAGTTATGGTAGCAAAGTTAGCCAAAGTGGATAAGTTAATGTATCAAAATTAGCCTAAGTAGCTAGATTAGCTGAAGCTGCTACGTTAGCTAAAATATAATAATTAACGAAAATATAAAAGTTAGCTGAGATAGCCAAGTTAGCTGAAGTTGCAAAGTTAGCAAAAATATCATAATTAACTAAATATTAAAGTTGGCTGAGGTAGCCAAGTTAGCTGAAGCTGCTATGTTAGCTAAAATATCATGATTAACAAAAATATAAAAGTTAGCTGAGGCAGCGAAGTTAGCTAAAATCTTGTAATCAAAAAAAAAAGAATTAAAGTTATCTAAGGTAGCCAAATTAGCCTTAGTAACCAAGTTAGCATAAGTTGCTAAGTTAGCTAAAACAATGTTATTAACTAAGATATCAAAGTTAGCTAAGGTAGCCAAGTTAGCTTAAGTGGTTAAATAAGACGACGTAGCTCCATTAGCCAAAGTGGCCAAGTTAGCTGAAATTTAGTTGGCTAAAATAGCTCCATTAGCCAAAGTGGCCAAGTTAGCTGAAATTTAGTTGGCTAAAATATCGTAATTAACTAAGTTAGCAAAGTTAGCTGAAGCTGCTAAGTTAGCTAAAATATCGTAATCAAAGAAAAGAATTAAAAGTTATCTAAGGTAGCCAAGTTAGCTGAAGTGGTTAAATAAGCTAATGTAACTAAATTAGCCTTAGTAACCAAGTTAGCTTAAGTTGCTAGGTTAGCTAAAACATCGTAATTAACGAAAATATCAAAGTTAGCTAAGGTAGCCAAGTTAGTAGAAGTGGTTAAATAAGATGACGTAGCTAAATTAGCTTAAATATCGTAATTAACGAAAACATCCAAGTTAGCTGAAGCTCCTGCCTTGTTGTTGTTGCTAGGCGACATGGAACTCACCCTCTAACTGAGACACAGCCACAAAGTAACAACATTTGTTGTGGATTTTCAGAATAAAAGCTGCAGGCGAACGAACCTTTAGTTGTCCTACGACCATACTGAGGATGCAGCAGTCTGGGGTCGGCTGGTGATCCTGCGCTGTTATACTATGCGCTATTTTAGAGAAGGGGAGACTCTGACGCAGACGCACAGAGGACGGACAAACACGAGGTTAACAAACGTTTTTAAAAATATTAAAAAACATTAAAATGTCTTGATGAAATAAACGTATAAAAAGGAAAAACTCACAGAGAGTTTCTCGACAATATCTCTTTTTCCCTGGAACTGTTGTCCCTCCCAGGTAAGGCATGACGCGTCGATCTGAGGACCAAAACACGGGAAACAACTTTATTAACTTAACTTTATTAACACGATTTGTCCTTTCAATAAAGTTTAAAGTGGAAAAAACTCAACTTTAAAACTATTTAATGAAAAAAAATGTTTTTTTTTTTTTTTGGTTTAAAAACTAAAATAAATATTAAAATATGATGATAAATATTAAAAATATTTTTTAAAAATCTGATGTTTAATATGTGAATAAAATAATATGTGTATCTAAATTATATCACGAGATTAAATTATATAAATTCTAATGAAAGAAACTAATTAAATCGGTTTTATTTATTATGTTAAATTAAATATAATATTTACTTATATAATAAAAATAAAATAAATTAAAAATATTTAATAATATTTATTAAATTGTAAATGACACATTTCTAAATTATAAAATATTAATTATTTAAAAATAATTAAAATTTAATTTATTTAACGTATTTAACATTTTATTTATGTTAAAATATATAATATATAAACTATTTAGATAAATATATTTGTAAAAAAAAATCTGATATTTAGATATTAAATCAAATAAATTATAAAATAAATTTAGACCTTATTTTTATATTAAATATTAAATAATTAATTACTATAATTACATATACTATTATGTTTATTTTTATATCACAATAAAAAAAATATTTCATAATTTTTAAATATATAAAAAATATTACAAATAATCTAATTTGTCAAAAATATATAATAGTAAATATATTTATACATTGTGAAATAAAAAAATAATTGTAATAAATGTAATTAACAATTTTATTGAAAAAAAATATTTTGTATAATTGATAAATGTTATATATTTGAATATATATTATTAAATATTTTATTATTATATTATTAAATATAAATAAATAAATATATGTATTTTCATATCATAATTAATCATATTTATATTAAAATTTCAATTTATTTTATGAATAAATATTTTTCTGGTTTTTAATTACTTGCTAATGTATAATATATATGATATGTAAACTGTATAATATTATAATAATTTTATATTCATTTTATTTAAATTTATATATATATATATATTTTTTTTTTTTTTTTTTTTGTCGATTTCACAATAATCACAACAAGAAAACAATTAAAATATTATTTATTATTATTTCATTTACAATCTTACAGATGTTTTGATGAAAAGTTATTGTTTATTTTTAATAAAAATAATAAAAACAGTAACTTTAAAATCATTTATGACAATAAAAAAAAAACACAAGAAACATTAATATTCATGTTAATAATAAATGTTCACCCCCCGACACACTCACATCTGGATGTGACATCACGTTTCACTTCCTGTCGTCGGTTAAAATAAATAAAATAAAATAAACAAAAACTCACGTAAATGGATCCGAGTTGTGTTCTGTCGGAGTCGAACATCTGGTAGTAATGCTGCACGAAGCTGGATCCTATCTGCTCCCACAGAGGCTGTTCCCCCATCCTGAATCACCCTGCAACGCACTGCAGCACACGGGACACCACGTTAGCACGTTAGCATCACATTAGCTAGACGGAGGTGAGGACAGCTGGCAGCCGTGTGCGACGCTGGCGATGTAACGGCTGATGTTATAAAAACTAGAAGGGAAAATAACTTCCTAACATAAGCTGAGTTAGCTAAAGTGGCTAAATAGCTAGGTTAGCTCTAAGTTAGCTGAAATAGCTAAACCTCATTACCTAAGGTTTCAAAGTTAGTTAAGGTATCAAAGTTAGCTGACGTGGCTAAAGAGCTAAGTTTAGTGGAGTATCTAGGTTAGCTCTGTTAGCTTGGGGTATCTACATTAGCTGAGGTGGCTAAAGAGCCTAATTGCCAAGGTATTTCAGTTAACCAAGGTAACTTAATTAGCTAGGTTAGCTGAAGTGGCTAGCAGTAAAGAGCTAGGTGAGCTACAGCAGCTAAGTTAGCTAATATAGCTAGGTTAGCTGAAATATCTTAACTACCCGAGGTATCAAAGATTACCAAAGTAATCTAATTAGCTATGTTAGCTGTAGCAGCTAAATAGCTAAGTTTGCTCAAGTAGCTAGGTTAGCTCTAAGTCAGTTAAGATAGCTAAGTAAGTTAATCAAGTTATCTTAATTAGCTAAGTTAGTTAACATAGCTATGTGAGCTGAAGTTGCTAGAAAGTTTAATACAGTAGCTAGGTTAACTCTAAGTTAGCTAAAGTGGCTAAACAGATAAGTTTGCTAAAGTAGCTAAGTTAGCTTAAGTAGCTGAAAGCTGAAAGTCAGCCAGACTATGTAAACAAGTTGAGTTAGCTAGTGTTAGCTGTTAGCTGATGTTGTTGTTATTGTTGTTGCTAGGCGACGTGGAACCCGCCCTTGTGTTTTGACACAAGTGATACAAATTGCAACATCTGCAACACGTCACAGGAGCTGTCAAAGATGTGAAAATGCTTTTATTTTGGAAATCATTTCCGGTTGTACGTCACTGTGTTGATGCTAGCAGCAGCTTTGAAGCCTCGCGGCTCAAACACAGTTGGATTAAAGTAAATAAAGGAGATTTTTTTTTTTTTTTTTAATTTTCTGAATGAATGAATAGAACCCAGACGTGGACCCCGCGTGCTGATGCAGCGACAATGACAGCACGGGGCGGAGGGTCACGTGCCTCCACATAACGACACACCGCCGTTACTGGAACAATCTCTGACAGGGCTGTTGAGGGAGAAAATAGCGCCACAAAATCAACAAAATCAATCAAATACGGCGCTAAAACAACCTTAAACCTGTTTGAAATAAATCTAAAGTCTATTTAAAACCAGTAAAGTTTCACAAAAAGCGTAATTAATGACGCTAAAGCATAATTTTAAGCTAGTTATCGCTAGCTAACTTGCTATTAGCTTTGTTTGCTAACGTTAACTTAGCCAGACAGTTCACGTAGCTAGCATGTCTGGCTAATCACAGACGTCGGTTAAATCATAATACCGAGCGTTAGCTAGCTGTGTGGCCGCTGTTGGCCCGTTCACACGTTACTAAAAATACCCCGCGTCTCCTCCGGGTGTTGATGCCTCCTCCGGGCCCGCGCACGCAGCGCAGGAACCCCGGGCAGCGACCCTACATAGGCGTGCCCAAGCGTTAGCCTCCCGACCCGGAGCCGAGCCGAGCCGAAGCAGCTAATTTAAACACTTTAAACTCCAGCACGCGCCTTCGGGTGTCAGGTTAAAGTTTTGCGTTTTGTTTTCGCACATGTTTCCATTCACTGTTCGATGACATTGTTGGAGAAAAATAAGTAATAAAAACTTACCGCTATCCAACGCCGAGGCCGGCTGCTCGATCGCACAGTGAGGTGTCTGCTCCTCTACGTCAGCACGCACGTAGCGCCGTAAAAACCGCAGGGAATCATGGGTAAGGTAGTCTTTATGTTTAACTTGAATTAAATACAGAAATACTGTATTATTATCATCATGTATAAATATTTATATCAATATTATTTAATTATTTAAACAAACAAATAAAAAAAATTACTAAATACTATATGTTTTTGATATGAGAAAACTTTTTAAAAATGTTGCTTTATTTTATTAAATTAAAATTAAAAACCACTATTGAAATTAAAACTATTTACATACAAAAACTAAATATTTACATAAATAAAATAACATTTAATCAAATTAATTTAAAATTTATTAAATTGAATTTTAAAAAGTTAGATAAACTGATAAAATAAAAAATTCTAGGTGTCTATTGTAGGTAAAAAAAAAATGTTTATGCTAAATATTTATATTTAAAATAAACCAAATTTGTCTGTTAGCATTAATAAGACATTAGCATTTAGCTCAGGAGCTGAGTTCAATGTTACCTGCTGCTTCATCTGCAGATTCTTTTTAGTAGAAAATAAAACGTCGTCGTTTATAGTGACGGAGCTTATCAGAGCTGGAAACTTTATCACCAACAACACGTTACTTTAATCTCTGTCTCCAGAAACGTCGACTACGACGTCTGAACTCAACATTAGCGTAGATATGACGATTTATGTTTCTCTTAAAGACACAACGACATTTGATACATAACATTTTTATTTGTTTTTATTAAATTTTTTTCATTCTGACGTCGGATGTGAAACGTCTTTCTTCTGGAGGTGGCGGTTCTTCTTCAGACACGGTCGTCTCCGTCTGAAAAACAAACATAAAAATTATTAGCTTAGCCTAGCGAAGCCTAGCTTAGCTTAGCATAAGCTAGCTTGTGTGTCAAACCTCTGCGGTGTTGGAGTTTCTCTTCTGCAGCTCCAGTAAAACTTTATTTTCAATCTTCAACTGGTCGAAGTCGCTTTGTAGCGTTTTTAGCTAAAACGAGAAAATAATCGAATGTAAACGTCAGATTATCGTGAATCGTACGCGTGTGAAGTGTGCGTTACCTGTAGCAGCGTCTGCTTGTGCGTTTGCTCCAACGCGTCAAAGTTGCGCTGCGGTACGACGTCCCAGTACTCGGCCTTCGTCCGGCCCAGTTCCTCCTGAGCTTTGCTCAGATCTCGACGACATTCGTCCAGAGCCAAACGAAGAACGACCGGGTCGTTTTCATCGTCTATAAGAAAGAAAACAAATCAGTTTTATAGCTTTATTTCGTATTTTTTGAGCAAATGTGAGGCGTAGAGTGTTTGTATGATAAATAGGCTAAACAGCTACGTTAGCTTAGATAACTAAGTTTGCTATAAGTTAGCTACAGTAGCTCTTTAAAGTTTAACTTTAAAACTTTAAAGTTTTAAAGTTAGCTTTAAGTTAACTAGAGTAGTTGTAACTTAGCTAAAGTATCTGTAAGTTTGCTTTCAGTTAGCTCAGGTAGCCAAAGTTAGCTAAAGTAGTTGTAAGTTAGCTGTAAGTTCACTAAAATAGCTGTAAATTAGCTAAAGTAGCTATAAGTTAGTTAAAGTAGCTGTAAATTAGCTAAAGTAGCTGTAAGTCAGTTAAAGTAGCTGTAAATTAGCTAATGTAGCTCTAACTTAGCTATAAGTTAGCTAAAGCGCTGTAAATTAGCAGTAAATTAGCTAAAGTAGCTATAAGTTAGTTTTAAGTTAGTTAAAGTAGCTGTAAGTTAGTTTTAAATTAGCTGTAAATTAGCTAAAGTAGCTATGTGTTAGCTAATGTAACTCTAAGTTAGCTATAAGTTAGCTAAATGAGCTGTAAATTAGCAGTAAATTAGCTAAAGTAGCTAAGTTTAGTTAGGCTAATGTAGTTAAGTTCGTTTTGTGGAATTATAATATTGTTGTGTTTATTTTATCAATAATAAACATCAAATCGACTCCGTTTCACCTGTATTGTCGTCATCTTCCTGCGTCGTTTCTCTCGTCAGGTCGTTGATTTGATAAATCAACAGTTTTCTAGCGTCTCGTTCTTCTCGATATTTCAGATACTGATCAGACAGTTGATGCTGCAGATGTTCGACCTACAGACAAACATCTGGTTAAACGTCTGAATCGTTGAATAAACCGGTTTGTCTTCATCCTACCAGCGTTCGCAGCGTCGCCTCCTTCTCCTTCGCGGCGTCGACGTCCATCTTCAGTCGACGTTTGTCCATTTTTAACTGTTTAACCTCCAGCTGCTCCTCGGACCAACGAGCCTGAATCTTCTGGTCACATTCCTGCGTCAGCGACCGGAGATGAGACCGAAGCGGCTCCAGTTGTTTAATCTGAGACCGTTGATGATCTGAAATAAATAACAATATCACTTTATTTATTTATTTACTGTCTGTTAATATTTTTAATGTCTCTAGATTTTTAATATAATTTTATATATAAAAATTTTTTTATAGAATATTTTAATTATTTTTTCTTTTAATATTTTTAATGTCATATAATTTCTAAATGTCTTCTTTTAATATCTCTATTTTTGAATGTCTCATATATTTTAATTTATATATTTATCATTTATTAAATTAAGTTTTTTATTATCTTATATTTATGTCTCGATACAGTTTCTTTTTTTTTTGTTATATATTATTGTCTTTTAATTTTTTTACCTTTTAATATCTTCTAAATAATTATTTTATTTTTTATATATTATTTTATAGATTTATTAATGTATTATTTGGATATTTTAGATATTTCATTACATATTTATTTTAATTATTCTTTAAAAATAAATGTATCATTTTATATATTTTATTTATAAGAAAATATTAATATCTTTTTAAAAATGTTATTTTTAATTTTTATATATATTTTACAGATTTAACTTTAACTGTAATTATTTTAATGTCCCTTTTTATTTTATTTTCTTCAGTTAGACTTTTAAATGTTGAATTTTAAAGTCTCTTTGTTTATATTATCGATATAAACTAGATGTCTGTTGTCTACTTCACCTATAGTGTCGTCATATTCCTTTTTAATAGCAGACAGAAGAGGTTGGTAGGTTTTAAACTCTTTGATGAGTCGACCGAAGACGTCACGATAAACCTGTGATCAAAACAGACGAAGAAGAAATGAGACATTAATGAATAAAACGTGGATTATAACATATATATTGTGTTATGTTGAACCTGTAGCTTCAGCTCTTGGAGTTTCGGTTCATCTGGGTCGATACTTTGCAGCTCTTTGATGACGTAACTCTCCAGATTTATCAATAATTGAGGTTTCCTTGTTGAACCTGCATAAATGAACCTTCCTGCATCTGAAAACAGCTTAAAAACAAACACATATTTCAATTAAAACAGCTCAATTATTATCAATTATCATCAAAACAAAATGTGTTGTTTTTCTTACGTTTCTGTCTGAACATGTCTGGACTTGTTTCTCCCCCTCGTCGTCATCACACGTGACTCTAAAACAGAACAACAACACGAATAAGTTAGCTTAAACGTCATAAATTAGCAAAAAGGCTAAGCTAAGTGCTACATTTCGCAAAAATTCGAGTTAAAACATTTTAAAAAACACTTACTTTTGTGTTTTTGATGATGTTAAAGGTGGAAATTTAACATCTTTACGCGGTGACATGTTTAAAAATCATATATAAGTTGTAAAATATATCGGAAAAAAAGCTAAATAATAGCATTAAAAGCAGTTTTGTTTTAACTTTTGCATCTCGTGTTGACGTAGCGCTGTGTTGTTGTTGCTATGGTAACGAGGTGAACACAGGCAGGCAAGGACCTCCGTCTTTTTAAGTTGGACCGCGGCGCGCCTGATTAGAATTCAAAATAGTTTTACAAAACATATTTTTAAAAAATCAATATATATCGCAATATTTAAGTAATTACAGCGTTATATTGATGCTATAGATGTAAAAACAACAACAACTGATATGTAGTGTGGTGAAACGATCGTAAAGAGGCTATTTTCATGTGTTTATGTCGCATTTTGCTAGCAAAGATGACTGTGCTATTTTTTTTTTATTTAATGTGGGACGTGTGGGTTGTTAGTTCAATAAAACATATATAAGAGATTATACTGTAGTTTAAAAAATGTATTATAGAGAGAGTACTAACTATATTTCAGAGCAGGCGCTCTGAGGACAGTCGCAACCGTTAGCAGTTGAGCTCTGTAGTCATTTCCAGAGACGTCAGCGTGAGAGGGGACGCGCCGTTGAACTCAACTACCCAGAGTGCACTGCGGCAAGCCTTTTTACAGTTACACTCCGCTGCTGATCCGGGGATGTCACACCGCTGCTATTTTCTCCCATCAGTCCCTCTCACTCTCAGCCTACAGCTCCAGCGGACTGACACGGGGCTCCGAGTGGTGGAAAGAAACGGATAATAATAAAATAAACAGGGCCAAGGCCAAAAGACATGGCAGAGCTAGGAGCGGGAAGCCTGCCGTTAGGAGATCCAGCGTTTAACTACCAGGAGCAGGAGCTAAACGAGCGACTGAAGCGGCTTTACCCCGCCGTGAACGAGGAAGAGACCCCGTTACCTCGATCCTGGAGCCCGAAGGATAAATACAGCTACATCGGGCTGTCACAGAACAACCTGCGGGTTCATTATAAAGGTGAGACAACCGGGTTGGGTTTATAAGGGGGTTAGCATCTGAAGCTAACGGGGTTAAATCTGTCACTGTTGCGGTGTTTCTGGAAGAAGAAGAGGGGTGTTTTCTGGTCACAATACGCGGTTATGTTGAGTTATATCCTGGTAAATCTAGTCTGAGCTGCTTCTCTTGTCCTTTAACCTTGCTTTGTTACACAAATGAGCAGAGGAATGTTATTAAACGGGTGACAGTGAACTCGCTAACCCTAACCCCCCCTTCCTCCTTTCTTCTTCTACTCTTCTTCACCCTCTTTCTGTCTTTTCTTCTTCTCTTATCTGAAATTAACCTTCAAAAACAAACGGCTAACGTCCGTGACGTTATTCCCAAATTAGCTTGTTTACATCTGTCGTTAGCATTAACGACGCAGGCAGGTTTGCTAACGAGCTAACCTGTTGTATTTAAAACAACCGGGGAGCTAACGCTAACGCTAAAGCTAACGCTTTAAAACACAGCGTTCGCTAGCTAGCTAAGCTAACGCTAGCTTAAAACGACAAGCTAGCAAAACAAAATGGACACAGGCCAAAAACTTGTGAAGCCATAACAACGTATAAATGTTATTGTTTAATAGTTTTTTTTAAACCGCAGCTAATGCGATTTAAAAACAAACAAACGAAGCGTTGTTGTTGTTGTTGTTGTGTTTTTTCTCGCGTGATTTCAATGCTACTGTTCTAGAAGTCGTTTCTAGATGATCTTTTTTATTATTTTTATGTTGTTGTTTTTTTATTATTTATTTAAAACCCCTCCTCCTTCTATTCTTATTAAATCTGGAAGCAACCGGTCCAGCTCTATTCAGATGTGATTGTACAATAACACTGGTAGTGAAGGAGGAGGCCTCTGCGCAGCAATTTAGGCCAAAATAAATCTCTGCTAACGCCATTTTATTTTTTATTTATTTTTATTTCACACCTCATTTTTATATATATATTTACATACGTATTTACATACGTATATAACACAACTATAAATCGAGCTAGCTTCATGTTAGCATAAGCATAACAAGGTGACATTAGTGACAAGTCATGTTTTCAGGTTGTGTTTGTGTTATTTTTGTTTATTTTTAATCAGGCGACATGTCTGGGCAGCCCTCCTCCTCCTCCAGCTCCACTTTAGGCCCAGTTGGCTGCTGTTTACATCAGTCAAAACAAGCAGAAGATGAGAGGATGTAAAGATGTGCTTATTTTGAAGAAAAAATAATAATTTGACATCATCTTTTAAGTAGCTAAGAATAGAAAAGAGAAGAGAAAAAAAAATAGGTCCAATCTAATGTGTGTAGCTGCAGCTCCAGTCTCTGTTCCTTCACCCTTGTGGTTTGGATGCTATTTTGACCGCTGTGCCAATTTTCTCCTTCAAGGCCACACAGTTTTTTTACCTCATCTGTTCGTTTTTTTTTTTGATGAATATAAAGCTGCTGCAACCTGATTAACATGTTTATTTGTTCGTCAACGGGGGGTAAAATCTGACAAAAGTTGGATTAAAGTGACAAAAATGAACACAAAGCTCATACGACGCCTTTAATAATCACAGAAGTTAACTTTCAGGACATGTTGGACTCATCTAAGTGTTTTAAACTCGCTCAAAATGACATCTGCTTTTTTTTTCTTCTACTCTTTATTGGAGGTAGATATCCTCCAATTCCAGTCTTCCAATAAAAAGTAGAAGAAGGAGAAAAAGTCAGAAGAAGAAACAAAAAACAATTGTGTCTCTTTCACTAGTATATAAATAATAATAATTATTAAATAGTTATGAAACAGCAGAGATGAAAACCAGGAAGTTGACACGAGATATCTACGTCCAATAAAGAGTAGAAGAAGAAAATATGCACTGCCAAGTATTATTAGACCTCTTTGACTTAATTTCTGCACAAAATGAGGTTGAATGAATGTTTATATATATTTTTTAATCTTCTTTTAACATTTCTTTTCAGTTTTACATATTATTACTTTCTCATTTCTGTATTTAATCTTAGATTTTAACCTTTAAAGTGACAAAAAAAGAAGAAAAAGCTCATACAAGAACTTTAGTAATCCCAGAAATGAACGTTCAGGACATGTTGGTCTCATCTAACTCATTCAAAATGACATCTGTTTTTATTTTCTACTTCTACTCTTTATTGGAGGACGATATCCTCCAATCCTCATCCCCGATAAAGACTAGAAGAAGGGAAAACTATTGTGTTTCTTTAATAATATGTAAATAATTATTTACTCTCTTCTTTCATTTTCTTTAAATTTTTCTGCACAAAATAATTTAGATGAACTTTTTTATATATATATATATTATTTTATATTACATTTTTTTGTATTATTATTTTCTCAATTATGGATTTAATTCACCTTTAATCTCAGATTTTAACTTTTAAAGCATCTAGAAATGAAGACAAAGCTCATAGGACTTGAATAATCCCAGAAATGTCACTTCAGGACACTTCAAATAAACTCAAAATGACGTCTTAATTGGAGGATTTCTACCTCCAATAAAGAGTAGAAGAAGAGAAAAAAAGTGGAAGATGTCCTACCACGAAAACTATTATGTCTCCTTCACTAATATGTAAAATATGTAAATAATATTGATTATTAAATAACCAAGAAACAGCAGAACTGAAAACCAGGAAGTTGACACAAGATTTCTACCTCCAATAAAGAGTAGAAGAAGAAAAATTGCCAAATATTATTCACATTTTTAACAAATTTCTGCACAAAATAAGGTTTAATGAATTTTTTAACATTAATGTTTTAACATTTTTTAAAATGTAACATATAATTACTTTCTCTTATCTTTGTCTAATCTTAGATTTTAACTTTTAAAGCTTCGAAAATAAAAAGACAAACATCATAAAAACTTTTATAATCAGAAAATGTCACGACAGGACACGTTGGGCTCATCTAACTCCGTTAAACTCATAAAACGATATTTATCAGAAAAAATGTGAGAAACGGCTGAAAACAAGGAAGTTGACACAATATATCAACCTCCAATAAAGAGTAGAAGAAGAAAAGAAATAGGAAATGTGCTACCAGACTTTTCTGAACTACTTTTTATACTTTCAAAGCTGTTGTATATGATAAATATTTTAAATAAAGAGATTAAGTAAAAATGTGGAAGTGTAGTTGTTCTCATTAGGCCTCATTTGGGACGATATCCACCTCCAATAAACAGTAGAAGAAGAAAAAAAAGGCCAAAAAATTATATTATTATAAGAAATGAGCCTTTTAAATAAAATGTGCCAGAAATTATTATTATTAATTTTTGTATTTTTTTAAAAAAAAAAGGTATCTATTTATTTTAAAGTATTTAATCTCATTTAATTTATTTTTAAATTAATTTTAAAATTATTTCCCTACTTCATTTTGACCCTGAGGGGCGACCGCTCGTTTCCAGGACGCCGACCTTTGACCTTCGACCCCCCCCCCTCCGCCCTAGCCCACCCCCTCACCCGGTGTCACGTAGCAGCTGAACCAAGCGTCGCCGTTTCTTTTAGGGGCCAAACGCTGATGACTTAGTTTCATGAGCAGAAGCTAAAAATAGACGTTGTTGCAACGACTGAAGCAGACAATCGCTAACACACAAACCGTCACATGGTTACAAAACGATCACACGCTCATAATATTACGTCAACAGCAGTTATGAGGCGTTTAAGACAGTTGAACATATATAAACAACCGGTACTGATTTACTAAATTAGCGCGTCTTTGTTTTGCAGGTCACGGTAAAAACCACAAGGACGCGGCGTCGGTTCGAGCTACGCACCCGATCCCCGCTGCCTGCGGGATTTACTACTTCGAAGTCAAGATCGTCAGTAAAGGACGAGATGGGTGAGTCGTTACGTCTCAGAAACACTGAGAGGGTCGGGTCAAAGGTCAACTGTAGCCACAAGTATGTGTTTATGTGGAAATATTAGCCACTAGCCATAAACACATGCTAACGTGCTAACTCTCAGTTGAACCGTAAGTGTTAGTTTATTGTTATCATCCACTGGCCGTCAAAAAACATACATGAAGTGCTAGCATGCTAACTGTTAGCTAAAAGTTAGCATTTTTGTGTTAACATTTAAACAAAATAAACATAGTGCTAACATGCTAACTGTCAGCTAAAAGTTATCATTAGATTATTGATATTATTGTTTGTTAGCAATGCTAACATGCTAACTGTCAGCTAAACCTCAATTAGATTATTGTCATTGTTGTCCATTAGTTTTTTCACAGTATAAATGGAGGGCTAGCATGTTAACTGTTAGTTAATAGTTAGCGTTATTTTGTTAGACTTTAAATCACATAAATGGAGTGCAACCATGCTAACAGTTAGCTAAAATGATTCTTTTAATCATTTATTGGCTTTTAAAGAACAAAATAAATGAAGTGCCAACATGCTAATTGTCAGCTAAAGGCTAATGTTGAATTATTATTGTTTGTTAGCAATGCTAACATGCTAACAATCAGCTAAACCTCAGATTATTGTCATTGTTGTCCATTAGCTTTAAACAATGCAAATGGGGTGCAAAGATGCTAACTGTTAGCTCAAAGTTAATGTTAGATTATTATTACTGTTGATTAGCAATGCTAATACGCTAACTGTCAGCTAACCCTCAAATATGTGTTTATTGTTATTGTCTGTTAGCCTTTTAACAAAATGAAGGCCAGCCAACATGCTAACTATCAGCTAAAAGTTAGCATTATAATTTTAACCCTTTACATAAAATAAATTCAGCTATGCTATATGCTGTACATGCTAACTGTCAGCTAAAAGTTAATGTTAAATTTTCGTTATTATTATTATTGTCCGTCAGTCTTTACAGAAAATAAATGGAGCGCTAACTTGCTAATTGTTAGCTAAAAGGTAATGTTAAATTCATTTATTTTTGTTAGCGATGCTAAATGCTAACTGTCAGCTAAAGGTTATGATTGATGTGTTAGCCTTTACACAAAACAAAGGTAGTGCTAACATGCTGAAATGCTAACTGTCAGTTAAAAGTTAATGTTAGACTTTCGTTATTATTATTGTCTGTTGGCCTCAAAAGTAAATATATGAGAGCTAGCATGCTAACTGTCAGCTAAAGGTAAGATTTTAGGTTGCTGTTATTGTGCTAACAATGCTAACAGACTGTTCAGATGCATTTAAAGTTGTTTCTTTAGCTTCAGGACGTTGATACAGAACGTCGTCGTCCTCCAATAAACAGTAGAAGAAGAAACAGTGACAACGTTTCTTCTTCTTCTTCATGTGTTCAGGTACATGGGCATCGGTCTGTCGGCACAGGGAGTCAACATGAACAGACTTCCTGGTGAGTAACGCGAATGATGTCATACATTGTTGACTGGTTAGTGTGTGTGTGTGTGTGTGTGTGTGTGTGTGTGTGTGTGTGTACACACACACCAGTTCAGTTCTGGATCCACAAACAAACATGTTCGTCCTTCACGTGTTGAATGTCACAGTGAAGCGACGTTCACACACGTCGTTAAAATACTTTGAGTTGCTGAGATTCTTCCACTGAAATTTAATATACGACACGTATGTTCACACACACACATATATATGTGTATATGCATATATATTTATATATATTAAACTGTTCCAATTTTACATGTTTAAATATGTTATATAATAATACAATATTATCTATATATAGAGTCAAACCATGTAAATATATAATTATATATAATACGTGTGTGTTCCCGTTTCATTATCATGTTGAAGCTTTACAGGCGATATCCCTGTCAGCAGATTAATCTAATACCTACACACACTCTTACACACACACACACACACACACACACACACACACACACACACACACACACACACAGAACTGTCTGCGTGTGTTAAAAGTTAAAAGAAACACTCCGCCACTGTTAAATTAAATTCAACCACAGTAACAAATCCACACGTTTTATCTACTTCACCTACTCGCACCGCTCAGCGTCGCTCGTCTGTAAACGTATAGAGACGTGGTCTGACCCCCCGCTGGTCACCGACGTCACTACATCGCATCACTTATGTGAGCAGCTTCCTCTCTGACCTCGATTAAACGGCATCAAATCAAACATTAATCCCTAATCCCTTCTTCTGCCCTATTTCTATTTTATTTATTTTATTTATTTTTAGGATGGGACAAGCACTCGTACGGTTACCACGGAGACGACGGCCACTCCTTCTGCTCCTCCGGGACGGGCCAGCCGTACGGCCCCACCTTCACCACGGGCGACGTGATTGGCTGCTGCGTTAACCTCATCAACAACACCTGCTTTTACACCAAAAATGGCATCAGTTTAGGTCGGACAACGTGGCGACCAGTTTCCTTTTGAAATAATGTTGTGTATTAATGTTGTTTACAAGTCATTTATACTTTATTTTTCCTGTTTGTCCTGTAGGTGTTGCCTTCACAGACCTCCCTGTAAGTATACGTGAATTACGCACTAAATGATGAATGTTGTAACTAATCATTTATTGGTATTTTATTAAAAAGTACCGTTTTTGATGTCTACCAGCCCAACTTGTACCCGACCGTTGGGCTCCAGACCCCGGTGAGATCGTAGACGCTAACTTCGGCCAGCAGCCGTTTGTCTTCGACATCGAGGACTACATGAGCGAGTGGCGGGCGAAGATCCACGGCATGATCGCCCGATTCCCCATCGGAGAGAGGCTGGGCGAGTGGCAGGCCGTGCTGCAGAAGTAAGTATTGTTATGCGTATCGCTAAAATTTTCATTTATTTTTTTTAAAAAAGTGACCCGCTTTGTGTTTTTTGCCCCAAAAGCTCAAGTTATAATGGGTTTTAAAGAGAGCTGAAGGTGGTTATCAGTGCAAAAAGAGGGCTGGCACAAAAATCGTAAGTCACGTAGCTTCCGAAGACACATGGTGTGATGCAGCACGAATTTATCTACAATTCGATACCAACTTTGTTTCTGAGATGTGAAAGATGTCAGAGCTACAAGAGAAATAGTGACAAAAAAATGAGTAGCAGCTGAGGAATTAGAGTGTGATGTCACAGGTCATGTGACTCACTCAAACATTCCGCAATACACACCCATTATAAACTCAGAAGAGGAACAAAACAAGTGTGAAACTTAAATGGTGATAAATCGAAAATTGTACGAAAAAACAAAAAGATGATTGACAGGTGGATAACGCAAAGTCATGTGACCCGTTTAAAACTTAAATGAAGTTTGTACGTAAAAGTATGTCGAAGCTGTACGACTTTAAAGACGACAATGTTTTTACAGATTTTTGGAGATTCCTTATTCATTTCTAATGAGAGAAGATTTCCGGTAAAACCGTGAATTTTCAGAAATGGAAAAGAGCATAAAACTTAAACGGCGATAATTCAAAAACCGTGCAAGATATCAAAACGCTGATTCATCGTTCGATAGCTGATTGTCACGTGACTTGTTTAAAGTTCAAATGAAGTTTGTACGTAAAAGTACGACGGAGCTGTTTAAACATAAACTTTAAAGACGACAAATTTTTTTTCCGGAATTCGAGAACTTCTTTAGTCATTTCTATGATGGAAAATGTTATTTGAAAAAAAAAAAAGTATTCGTAAGTAAAGAGTATTTGTACGTTTTTTTTTTGTGATTTAACTTTTTCGCATTTGCAATACTTCGGAAAAGGTTTGGAAATTTTCTTTTTTCGAAATTTGGAACAATAGCAACAAGCTATAAAAGCTTAATTAAATTCATTTTGTTTGTTTGTTTGTTTGTTTTCTCAGTATGGTGTCTAGCTACCTGGTGCATCATGGGTATTGTGCCACAGCAACCGCCTTCGCCAGAGCAACGGAAACCATGATACAAGAGGACCAGACATCTATAAAGAACAGACAGAGTGAGTGGTTGAAAAACCGCTACATTTTTTTTTTTTTTCGGACGCAATCCGACATTTTGTTTAAATCTTTGTTCTGTTTTTTTTTTTCCCCGACAGGAATACAGAAGCTGGTGTTGGCGGGACGAGTTGGCGAAGCCATCGAGGCGACTCAGCAGCTTTACCCCGGTCTGTTAGAACACAACCCCAACCTACTATTCATGTTGAAGTAAGTCGGCTTTTGTCGCGGACGCCCGGAAGCATAATAACGCGTCTGTAATATCCCGGTAACGCCGGTTCGCTCCGCCCCCTTTTTTTCCCCACCTCCAGGTGTCGTCAGTTTGTGGAGATGGTAAACGGTACAGACAGCGAGGTCCGCTGCTTGACCATCCGCTCGCCAAAGTCACAGGACAGCTACCCGGGTTCGCCGAGCCTCAGCCCGCGCCACGGCGGAGCTAGCAACACGCACCTGCATCCCGGGGGTAAGAGTCCGTTACGATTCCCGATAAAAAATGTAAACAAACAAAACGATTTTATTTTATTTTTTTTTTAGTAACGTCTTTTTTCCCGCCTCCAGGAGCAGATAGCCCCACCTGCAGTAACGGCGTGACTCCGCCCAATAAGTCAAAGAACCACAGCAGCGCCGGCGGCGTAAAATACCCCAGCGCCTCCTCCTCTGCCTCCTCCTCCACCTCCTCCTCACCTTCCTCAGTCAACTACTCCGAGTCCAACTCGTCCGACTCCACCAAGAGCCAGCCGCACAGCGCTAACAGCACGCAGGAAACCAGGTCGGCCGTCAAAATAAAAGCATAAAAAGTTAACGTGGAACATCTGTATCGTCTTCGCTGGAGCTTGTTTGGTTTCTACAGTAGCCCAAAATGGACAAACTGAGCCTTTAATAATGCAGCTACAAATGCTATGAAACAAGGTCGCTAACTAGCCTGACCACTTTAACCGAAGAGACAGTGTTGACAAACTTAAGAGCTAATGTTAGCAAGATGATTCAAAACCAACTAATTTTGATAGATAATGCTATTTGGTTAACCAGCTAATATTTGCTATTTAACTCAGTTAACAAGCTACTGTTAGGTGCTAATGTCAGTTGGTTAACCAGCTTAAGTTAGCGGCTGATGCTAGTTGGTTAATCAGCTAATATTTGCTATTGAACTGAGTCAATGGGCTACTGTTAGGTGCTAATGCTAGTTGGTTAACCAGCTAAAGTTAGCAGCTAATGCTAGTTGGTTAATCAGCTAATATTAGCAGCTAAAGCTAATTGGTTAAGGAGCTAAGATTAGCAGCTAATGCTACTTGGTTAACCAGCCAGTGTTAGCAGCTGAAGTTAGTTGGTTCACCAGCTAATGTTAGCAGCTAATGCTAGTAAGTTAACCAGCTAATTTTAGCTAGTTATCTCAGTTAATAGGTTATCGTTAGGCGCTAATGCTAGTTGGTTCACCAGCTAATGACAACATTAGCTAGTTATCTCAGTTAGCAGCCTGTTGTTGTTGTCAGGCTATATTTTAGTCAATTTTTGGTTTTTGTTCGTATTCGTAGCGATAGTGAGATGGAGATCGAAGCGGAACACTACACCAACGGCGTCGTCGAAGGGTCGTCGGCGCGAATCATGAACGGAACCTACAAACACGAGGAGATCCTCCAACCGGACGACAACAGCGTCGGAAACGGCGTCACCGGTAAAACGCATCATACGTTCTACACATATGTCTTTACAGCCTGCGCGTGTGTGTTTTGTGTTTTAACCGTGTGTGTTTGTTAGATGAAGGCTGCAGTAACGGCAAACAGCTGTGCGGCGGGAACCAGGCCGCCACCGAGAGGATGATCCAGTTCGGACGCGAGCTGCAGGCGCTCAACGAGCAGCTGTGTCACGAGTACGGCAAGAACGCTACGCACAAGAAGATGCTACAGGTAAAAACTAAACAGCTCCACAAATAAAGGAGTTGTTTCATTTAATGACCACCAGAGGGCAGAAACGCTCCAAACACAAATGATTCAAACAACATTTTCTCTTATAGAAATGAACGGAGAAGCTCTCGAGTTCCGTGAATTTCGGAAAAATAACAGTCGTCTATAAAGTCAAACAGCCACGTCGTACTTTTACCTACAACCTTCCTTTAAGCCTTAAACGGGTCACATGACGTTAGGCTACTAAACTGACAATCACCGTTTTCATATCTTGTATGGTTTTTGAATTATCAAGGTTCAAGTTTTATGCTTTTCTTTGGTTTCTGAAAATTCACGGTTTTAACTGGAAGTCTTCTCTCATTGAAAATGAATGGAGAATCCCTGAAATTCCGCAAAAACTGCAATCGTCTTTAAAGCCTCAAAGCTCTGTCATATTTTCACGTACAAACTTCATCTGAGTTTTAAACAGGTCACATGACTTTGACTTGTTTAAACATCAATCATCTTTTTAATATCTTGCCCGGTTTTTGAAATATCTCGATTTAAATTCTATCCTTTTTACCGCCTGCCTCTGAGTTTACAATGGGTGTGTATTGCGGAATCTTGACCTGTGACATCACACTCTAACTCTTCAGCTGCTGCTTCTTTTTTTTGTCACTTTTTCTCTCGTAGCTCCGACATCTTCCACTTCTCAGAAACAAAGTTGGTATCGAATCGTAGATAAATTCATGCCTCATCGCGCTGTTGTCTTCGGAAACGCCACGACTTGAGATTTTTTGCATTAGCCCTCTTTTACCACCGAGAACCACCTTCAGCTCTCATTAAAACCCATTATAACTGAGCTTCTACCAAAAAAAAACTGACATAAATCAATAATTTTTTTTACTTTACTTACACAAAATTCATATTGACACATTCAGTAACAGCTAGCGGTGCTAACTGTGACACAATTTTACGATCTTTTTATGTGCAGGATGCGTTCAGCCTGTTAGCGTACTCGGACCCATGGAACTGCCCCGTGGGTCAGCAGTTAGACCCGACGCAGAGAGAATCGCTCTGTTCAGCACTCAACAGCGCCATATTGGGTAAAAATTGCACGTTTTTGAAAAAAAATTTTACGCTAACATAAACGACATTTCTAGCGTAAAGCAGTTCGGGTAGAGTCACTGATTCCCGCTTTGCGCTTCGTGCCGCAGAGTCGCAGAATTTGCCGAAGCAGCCGCCGCTGATGTTGGCGTTGGGCCAGGCCACAGAGTGCGTTCAGCTCATGGCCCGAGTTCGTTCCGGTTCCTGCTCCTTCGCCAGAGTAGACAACTTTTTGCACTAGCATCGGGCCAGGTGAGTAAAAAAAAACAAAACAAATAATTTACAACAATTTTTTTTTTTTTTTTACAGTGAAAACAAAAACAAAACCTCAGTTCTGCGAATTGTAACTATGATTCCCTACATCTTTCCGCAGGTTAACGTTAACGTTACGTAGCACTGAGAGAAAGCGTGTCCGGCAGGTAGTTGTCACGGCGACGGAAGGACGAGCATGCGCGTGATTGGTGTGTTCGGCGTGGACGAGAGGAGCACGAGAACGAGGGGGGAAGGCTTCCTTTTAATTTAGTATTATCAAATAAAAGAAATGTGTGACACTATTTAAAGATAATTAATTATTATTCCGTTTATCCTTTTAGCCTTTTTTGTTTTGTTTTGTTTTTTGTTTTTTTTTTAGTTCTTTTTCTGTCCGTTTGTTGTGCTCATCCCGGACGAAATGAAATGCAATTGCCCTGTTTTTTTTTTTTATTTTTGTTTTGTTTTAATTATTATTATTATTTAGTTTTTTCTGGGTGGATTTTGTTTCCCTACATTCAGTATTTTACTCACGTCGGTTGTCGTTGATGTTGTCGCCATATCACAAGACCACAATACCCCCCACCCCCATCGAGGTTGCATCTTCTTGGAAGTGAAAGTGAAAGTAAAACTCTTGAGCCCATTATTTCTGGAATACACGTGTCGGAAAAGAACGAACAAACGAGCTCAAGGCGGGAAAAAACACCTCTGATTGTGTGGAGCTGACCTCCTCAATTATTCCAGGAAGTAGACCGTAATAATAAAATACAACGAGCTAACAGGCTAGTCTCCAACCAGCAGGAAGGACCCGGTCTGAAAATCACCACCTCATGGCGTCAGGGGCTCGCCAACACCTGTAACCAGAAGGAACAAGAAAAAAGGTGACGACAGGAGGATTAAATTGGAATATCTGAGGGGTCAAGGGCCTCATTCTTTTTGCTGTAAATACCACATCACATCACGCGCCAATCACCAATCAGAGCTCAGCGCCAGCTCTCAGGACTGAGCCCGACTCCGTCAGCGCGGTCAGAGGAAATCAGGCTAACGAGCGCAGGCTTCGTACAGCCGCCCGCTCTGAACATGTGCTGCTGCTGCTGCTGCTGCTGCAATCAAGAGGCCAAAATGTACAAAATTAAATAAATAAACACATTAAAAAAAAAAAAAAATACAGCGCTTAACCTCTAGCTACCGAACTTTACCTCGCTAAAGCTAGCATAATCACGTAAAACCAGGAATAATTTCCTGTTAGCTAATAATAAGCTCGTTTTATTTCTACAGTAGCCCAGAATGGACAATCTGAGCCTTTAATAATGAGGCTACAAGTGCTACCTAACTAGCTCGCTAACTAGCTAGGCCACTTAAAGTGAAGAGCCAGTTTTTATGCCAAGATTTTAGGCCGCTAATGTTGGCAAGATAACTCAAAACCAGCTAATGTTGGTCGCTAATGCTAGTTGGTCAACCAGCTAATGTTAGCAGCTAATCTCAGTCCATTAACCAACCAATGTTGGCAGCTAAAGCTAGCTGATTATATAAAGCTAGCTTATGTTAGCTACTTATCTCAGTTAACTGGCTATTGTTAGGAGCTAAGGCTAGTTAGTTAACCAGCTAATATTAGCTTTTTATCTCAATTAATTGGCTATTGTTAGGTGCTAATGCTAGTTGGTTAACCAGTCAATGTTAGCAGCCAAAGCTAATGTTAGTAGCTAAAGCTAGTGGCTTACCCAGCTAATGTTAGCAGGTTTTCACGAAGTTAACCAACTACTGTTAGCGGCTAATGCTAGCTGGTTCCGTGAGAGTTTTTTATTGGAATAACACACATTTTTCTGATTGTTCTACAATTTTTTGTGAATAGACGCTAGCTAGTCTAGTTAGCTAAATCTATTTAATTTTGCCAGCTAATGTTAGCTGGTTAGCTTGACAGTGTTGCGACGCTGCAAATCTTTCTTACAACAAAGTAAAATATAAAACGACGTATAAACTCACCTTTTTGTTGTTTTAGTGTAACAGGCGCTAGCTAGCTCGCTAGCTCGTACTGTTGTGTTTATTTATTTAAACTTTGACACGTTGGTTCCCCTTTTATGAAATCGGCTCAAACCAAATTTTAGCATTCGATGCTAACACTATGACGGTCGTGTTTCCTTCGGGGAGGCTAACACGACTCGTTTGACTCCACTACGCCTGAATTAGTTGTTGTCGTCGTTGGCGGGTTTTACTACAGGGTTTGTGGTCGAACTTTATACCGAACTGGTTTTGTTTCTGCTATAATAGGAACTATTCTAATGACTACACACACACACACACACACACGTATACACATACATACATGTGCTGCTGCAGCTGTAAAGGACTTCTGTTACACAAAAAAAACAAACACATGTGCAACATCTGTAGGGAAGCAGTCTCCCAGCTGTTACCCCTCCCTCTGCTCCCTGCAAAGACATCACCACTGATATGATCAGTGATTTATTTTATTTTATTTTGTTGTAAAAAAGAAAAGAAAAAAAAGGAGCAATGTGAGCTCTTTTTCTTTAAATTTTTTTGTTTTCCAGAAGAGGCCACAAACGCGACACAAAGCTGTGCACAAGTCGACTTCTATCATGATTTTATTTTGTTTTATTTCAAAAAAAATTTTTTTTGTTTGTTTGTTGTTGACTTTTTTTTTTTTTTTTTTTTTGAGTTTTAGCAAAAAACAAAACTAAAAAAAATTCAAAAAAAACTTTCAAAAAAACTTTCAAAAAAATTGTGAGATGAGTTACCCTCTACTTAGCATGCCTTTTAAAAACCTTTAAAAAAAATTATATAAAAAAAAATGCAAAAAAACAAAAAAAAAAAAAAAACCCATAATTGAAAAAAAGAAAAAAAACCTATGTACTGGAAACATGTTAAAGAAATATTGTATTCTGTTTAATTTTGACAAACTTATTTTTATTAAAATACATCCATAAGCATATCGGCGTTCTCTTGTCTTTATTTGTTTTATTTTTTGTAAACGGTTCCGTTTCGATGCAACTTAAGTTGTTTGTTTGTTTTTTTTTTTTTAAAAATCTGCTTTAAGTTCTGGAAGTTTCGGAACGGGACATTCCGGAATGTGTTCACTTTTACGTGTTTATTTTTCAATCTGCATACGTAAATGACACACGTACGTCTCCGGAAACGTCCACCGATACTAAATATGAAGAAATTTAAGTTGTACAAACTTTATACAACCTGTTATTGTACTTGACTGCGTTACCGGAAACGAACACCAGAAGGCGCAAGAACACTAGAATAGATTGTAAAGGCTCCAAGAGCTATTTATACTTTACATTTATTGTCTTTACTTAGTTTGTGTTATAGATTTGTTACTTTATACACGGTACAAACAGATGCTAAATGGTTTCTATTGTATATAATACTGTTATTTTCTATATATACATGATAATGAATTATATATGTGCAGGTTTTTTTGTTGTTTTTTTTTTTCCAGGTTCACTAGAATCAATGTATTTTTTTTTTCCGGGTAACTCGGAATCTCTTAATTTTTCGATTCCGGGTTTGTCGGACTCGGATTTTCTTCGACACACACAGATTCTGTGTTGGGGTTTTATTTCCGAGTTCACCGGATTCTGTTTGCGTTTTCTCCGGGTATTTTTCGGATTCGATTATTATTAATATTTTTCCCCAGTTATTCTGGACCCTGTGTGTTCGGGTTTTTCCAGGTGTCCCAGATTCTGTGGGTATCCTCCGGTTATTTCTAAACCTTGTGTTGGTTTATTTCCATGTTCACTGGATTCTGTGTTTAATTTTTCTTCATTGTAACTTGTATTTTGTCCGGTTTTTATCCGTATAAATTAAGTAAATTAGGTCAATTTTCTATGGCCGATGGATTCCGTTCTGTAGTTTTTCCGATTATCCCGGAACCAGGATTCGGTGTAGGTTTACTTTGATTATTCTTTATTCTCTATGAGGGTTTTTCCGGGTCTTTCGGAGTCTGTTCTGGATCATCTGTTTTCCCAGATAACTCTAGATGAGGGATTTATTTTTCCGGGTATTCCGGAGTCTTATTTCCTTGTGTATCTTAAATTATCTGTTGGTTTTCTTTTGGCGTCTTGGATTATAATATTCTTTTACTCCGGTTATCCTGGATCATATATCATACATATATTTCTGTATATATGTATAGTATGTAAATGTTCATAGTATTTGTACATAATATTTACTTTACATTATATATTTAAGTGTCATGTACCTGTTCGGTAACATCCAGATGATGATCTTGACAAATCCTCAATCTTCTTTAAAAACTTCTTCCAGGTTTTCACGTCATCGTAGCTTCTTTTGTCGTCGTCTCCGTTACGATCACGACAAAAACCGGCAGGTGAAGTTAAAATGCTACAAATCAACATGTTTACTGTCTCGTTTAATGGAGGTTGTTTGATTTGATCTCTATTGTTAGCTTAAGTTAGCTAATCACTGCTATCGTTATGGTCAAGCTAATATATCCAGCTAGTTAACTGACTGACTTCAAGTTAGCTTCCTTAGCCACCTTAGCTAATTTAGATACCGTAGGTAATTTGACTAACTCAGCAACGTTATCTAATTTAGCTACCTTATTTTTTTTAGATTTGACGCTAAAGCTAACGGTAGCGAACGCTAACTAGCTGTATCGCTGTTGCACTGAGGTTAGCGCTAGATCAAATGCAATGAAGTGGCGGGGAAGCGGCCAATGAATTGCCAGCATTACATGTTGCTATGCTACATGCTAGTCAAGCTAACTGGTATCTCAGGTACCTAAGTAACTTCGGCTAATTTAGCTGACTTCAAGTTAGCCTCATTAGCCTGGCTTATCACGTTTTGTATTAAACTTTTCATTTTTGTAGCTAAAGGTTCTTGCTAACGCTACCGTTGGCTAACGCTAACTAAGCTGTATCATTACATAGCTGAGATGAGGCTTCTTGCTGTTTCCCTGTGGCCAATGAATTCCCAGCATCACATGTTGCTATGGTTGGCACACTAGTCGCCATGGCAACTGTAAATAAACGCATAAACACCCACTGTTTTTTTTTGTTTTGCTTTTTGTTTTTTTGCCCAATCCTTGTCAAATGCATATTCATAGTCACATGCGAGTCATTAGGGACATGTTTTATTAGTCTGCCCACCCGTCCATCCATCCTTTTTTTTTTTTGGGCTCGACTACATCGTAATTACTCAGCCCCCGCCTGCTCTCAGCGAGATTGTAATGGCTTCATAAGCGGCGCTGATTGAATTGATTGCCACAGTCGGAGTCTGGCTGAGATGTACAATACAGAGAGTGAACAACATTAATCAGCTCACACCAACCGGGCCGCCAGCTTTCACTTTCTTTTTATTTATTTCAGTCCAAAGAAAACCTTACAGTAACAACAAGGCACGTGACACTTGCGTTGCGTCGTGTTATCGCGACTCGTTGAGGTAGACTGTGACTTGTTGTCAAGAACGTGAGTTTACAACAACAAAATCACTAGTCTTCCACCACGCGTCGCAACGCATCGCGACAAAAACCTGTGGAGAGAAAAGGAGCTAGCTCATCATGTTTCCTGTATTAGCTAAAGCTAAAGCTAACTCTAACTAAGCTACAATGTTACAACAGTAAGATTAGGCTAACCCTATCCTTAGCTAACGTAGCTAATTTATATACTTTATTTAAGTTTTAACAGCAGTTTAGCCACTTCAGCTAATGTTAGCTAATATAATACCTTAGCTAATTTAGCTCATTCAGATATCTTAGCTAAATTTTATCTCAGGTACCTAAGTTGTTTTAGCTAATTTAGCTACTCAAGCTGGCTTCATTAGCCAAATTAGCTAACCTTTGTACGTTGGATATTTTAAAGTTGGCTAAGTTAGCTAATTTAGATACTCTGGAGTATTTAGCCACCTCTTTGGTATCTCAGATTAAGCTAATTTAGCTGACTTCAAGTTAGCTTCATTAGCCATCTTAGCTAATTTAGATACCTTAGGTACTCTAGGTTTTTCGGATGATTTAGCAACATTAGCTAATTTAGATACCTTATCTAAATTTGATACCTTAGATAATTCTGTTATTTCAGCTAACTTAGCTACTTGAGCTAAGGTAGCTATGTTAGCTAATTTAAATACCCTGGAATAGCTATCTAGCTATTTAGCTATCTTTACCTAATATTGCTGACTACAAGTTAGCTTCATTAGCTAATTTATATACCTTAGATAGTTTAGTTTTTTCCAGCTATCTTAGATACTTTATTTTACTTATTAACTTTAGCTCTTTGTGTTTTCTATTAAACTTTTCATTTTTGTAGTTAAAGGTTGTTGTTAAAGCTAATGCTAACTAAGTTAATGTGAAGCGTTTCATGACATTTATTTCTGTGGAAAAAGGTGGATATTTATATTATTAAACATAAAAGGTAAAACAGGTTTTTTTTTTTTTTTTTATCTGTCGCCCAGAGGAGCTACAGCGCTAACACCAGCGCTAGCGTCCCCGGTGAATTAATTTAAAACAGATCCCTGTCGGCTACGACGCTGTGAAGCTATAAATCTGGAGATTGCGACAGAGCAGCTGTTTTAATAACATGAAGAGTAAAAGGACACAAGTTTAATCTGCTGGAATTGGTTGTAAAGCTCCAATAACATCAGATCCCCGCGGGGCCGAGGAGGAGGAAGGTGAAGGAACCGTTGATGGAGGAGGAAGAGAAGGAAACGACAGACAAACATCAGGTTGTGTCGTGAATAACAAACATCCAGTAAATGAATGATAATGTGTCGTTTATTCGTCTCTCGGCTCCAGACCATTTCCTGTTAATATCGAAGCCCGATCTTCTGTGTCTATTAATATTTAACGCGGCGTAAACGGAGACGAGTTATAAACCGACTGACGTGGCTTCACCTCCTCGTTGCTGTCGAACAGGAAGAGGAACATTATTTCATTTATGCGACAGACAGAGAATCAGGGACAAACACAGGAAAAATAAAAGTTAAAGGACGTGTTTTATCCACAAGAATAACGTGGAAATGTCGTGATTAACATTAAAATATTGAGATTAGAACGTTAGAACGTCAAACTCTCAAGGATAAAGTTGAGATATCAAGAATTAAGACAACATTTACGTCGCGATTAATGTCAAAATGTTGCAATTAATGTCAAGATTTATGACGAAATTAACGTAAAAATCTCGAAATTAACATAAAAATGTCAAGATTTGCATGAAAATGTTGACATTAAGGTCAAAATGTCAATAATAAAGTCAACATGTCAGCTAGCAAGCTAACATTAATATCGCAATTAACGTCAAAATATCGAGATTAACATCAAAATATTGCAAGTGACGTCAAAATGTTGAAATTTAGGTAAAAATGTTGACAAAATGTTGAGATTAATGTCAAAATGTTACGATCAAAATGTTGCAATTGCAAGATTTACGACAAAATTAATGTAAAAATCTCGAAATCAACGTAAAAATGTTGAGATTAGCATTAAAATGTTGACATTTACGTCAAAGTGTCAATAATAAAGTCAACACGTCAGCTAGCAAGCTAACATTAATATCGCAATTTATGTCAAAATGTCGAGATAAACATCAAAATGTTAAAATTAACGTAATAATGTCCAGATTAACGTCAAAATGTTGCGAATAACGTCATGATGTTGATAATAAAATCGACATGTCAAGAACTAAAAGATTAACGTCAAAATTTGAGGTTAGCGTCAAGAACAAAGCCGACATTTATGTCGCAATTAAAGTCGACGTGTTGAGATTAACGTTGAAATATCGTGAATAAAGATGACGTTAATTACAACAACTTTAAGAATAACATTGACATTAAAGTCGACTGTAGCAGATTAAAGTCAAAGTCTTCTTCTTCGTCGTGTGTCTAATCCTCTCGTTGCTTCAAGCTTCGGCGGCTTCGTGTTGTGTAATTGCGGCGGCCATCTTTACCTCCGTCCTGTTTGCTGTTTTATCTCCACAAAGGTTTTGTGACATGTTGACATTTGGAGGCGGATAAAAACGAGCGCGGCTCCGTGTTTTATAAGAGCTGCAACGACCTGAGAAAATAATAAAAACACACAAATCAAATGTCAAATCTAAAGCCCGGAGAAGAGCAGCTGTTCTGTTATTTTATGCTTTTACGTCACGTTCAGCACGTTAGCAAAATAAGCATAAAAAAAAAAAAAAACAACACTTGGTGTTTCCACAGGATTAAAAGTGTCAAATAACAACTTCCTGTAGAACAATGGTGTTTCGTCAGCACCTGAAGACAAAGTGATAAATCCTCTAACTTTCACATCTGGAGGCGAGAATCAACCGGGACGCAGCGTTTATACGTTTTAACATCATGTTGGATCATATGTGGATCAGAAACAGTTACCTGGTGCAGGTGGTGTGTGTTTATGTTTGAGTCGCAAATCATCGAGTCTTTGAAAAAAAAAAAAAAAAACTAGTCTAGTCTTTTCACAAGGGTTTGACAGGAGCTAGCGTAAACGTTACAGCTATCTTAACTGTTAAAGCTAGCTCACCTAGCTTATCTTAAACATTACAGCTATCTTGAACATTAAAGCTAACTGTAACATTTTAGCTGTTCAAGCTAGCCGTGATGGTAAAGCTAGCTTAAATGTTACAGCTAGCTTAAACGTCTTAGCTTATCGGCAAGTTTATCTTAAACATTACAGCTATCTTGAACATTAAAGCTAACTGTAACATTTTAGCTGTTCAAGCTAGCTGTAATGTTTTAGTTAGCATTAATGTTTATACTAGCTTTAATGTTACAACTATCTTAAACATTATCGCTAGCTTAAACGTTACAGCTAACTGTAACGTTTAAGCTGTTTAAGCTAGCTGTAATGTTTAAGATAGCTTTAACGGTTATGCTAGCATTAATGTTTAAACTAGCTTTAATTATACAACTATCTCAAACATTAAAGCTAGCTGTAACATTTAAGCTGTTTAAGCTAGCTGTAATGTTTTAGCTAGCATTAACGTTTAAACTAGCTTTTATGTTACAACTATCTTAAACATTAGAGCTAGCTTAAACTAGCATTAACATCACTGCTATCTTAAATGTTAAAGTTAGATTAAACGTTTTAGCTAACTTAAACGTTAGAGCTAGCTTCTGTCAAACCCAAATTCGCGATAACATCTCAGTTAAAATAATTTTACTAACAAAAAAGTTGCTCTGATGTCTTTTAGTTTATAGATGCGTGATAATTTTGTACGTTAGCAGACGTTAGCATTTATAGTTTTAATTTGATCATTTTAAGTTTGTCGACTTTTTGGTTTAAGAAAATTAATTGATTTATTAGTTAAATAAATTAAACTCGAAACTTGAACTTTTTTATTTAAAAGAAAACATTCTCGACAATTTAGAAATTTTAAATAGATTTCTTTATTATTTATGAGTTTGAACCCTTTAATTTTTTTAATTTTTCAAAAAAGTCAAATGAATCATTTGACTTTTCCCTCCGATGAACTCGTTGCCCTTCGTCAGACGTTCAGGACGACATCTGCCCCCGGTGGAGGGGCAGGGAGGGAGGGAGGTTTTAAGTTACATCCGCCGTCGATTCTCACAATGAACGGCCAAGATGGCGGCCGCATTGTCCGGGTCACGGCGTCGAGCGGCAGAGTGACAGCGACACGGCGGAGCTACGAGTTCATTAGAGCGTCTCGCTCCTCATTAACGTCCAGGTATTAAACCGCCAAGTTAAAGCTTCTGAATGACACGTGGAGAATTAACCCCTCGTCCAGTCTGCTTCTCATTTTCACATTAAAAAAACCTAATAGGCTCCCCGTCGCTCTTCTTACACGAATTTTTTTGGACTATTATTCTTGCGACCCTCTTTTTTTTTTTTTTACCGATAATTACTGACAAAAAAAAAAAACAAGGGTCTGAATAGTTCAGTGTCATTAGAGACGAAGGCCAAGTCGTTCTCTTCACTCCGAGACCCATGGAGACAAAGACACAATGGAGCTGCTCAAGGACCCGGGTCCATATTAGACGCTAATGTTCAATTAGCTTCTCGAGCCGAGTTAGTGAAACGTAATTCTTCTACAGAAGAAGAAGAAGAGTCTCTTTTATTATCAGGTTCAATGGGGAATCATTTCCCTCGGCGTAACGACGACGACGAGCTCATCAAATCATTAACAACCCGCTCACGATGATGAATTCAAATCAGATTTTGTGCTAATTAGCGTTAGCGGCGGCCACTTGTAACGGACGGAGGCTCTTAATGTGGCGAGGCGAAGGAAGTAGGAAGTATGTAATGACCTTCCATAAATGGACATGTATGATATATAAAGAAAAAAATACTTTAAATATGTGACAAGTACGGCTAGCCACGATAAACATAATATATATATATTTACAATGTAAAATGACACATTTAAACGTGGATGGAACATTCCAGAATCAAACTATCAACTGATTTTATTATATCATACGTTATCTGGACGCTAACTAGCCCTACGATGTTTATGCTAAAGACAAAAACTTTAAAAGAAGGTAAAAAATTTTGGCTTCTTCGGGACATTTTGCTAAAAAAAATGTTGTTTCTGACAATTTTTGTTATACGTCAACATATGAAGATTAATTGCGATATATCGAGATTAAAAATGTTTTTACTTCTTTGGTATTTTGCAAAAATTTTTGGTAACGTAAAAAGAACATAGGCTAAACAATTTTGGCTAGTTTTGGACATGGGTGCTGATATAAAAAAATTTGTTTCCGACAAATTTTGTTATATGACAGCACTAACAAATTCATTGCGAAATATCGAGATTTAAGTCGCTAAAAACACATGTTTTCACGTATTTGGTATTTTGCTAAATTTTTTTGGATTCCAAAATTTGAATGTTAAGAATAAAGTCTATGTGATCGGAATTTAATTAAAAAAAAAACAAAGAACGTTAGAATTTTTGACGACTTTAGGACATGGGTGCTAGCCTAAAAAAAATTTGTTTTCTGACATAATTTGTTATATGTCAACTTATCAAGTTTAATTTGTGAAATATCGTGACTTAAGTCGATAGGAAAGTACATTTTTACGGAGTTGATACTTAGTAAAAAATTTGGTTTCTGAGATTTTGAAATTATCTTAACAATAAAGTCTAAGTACGATGTTTATTCTTTTCGTACATTATTGGGTCACTAACTAGCTCTACGATGTTTGTACTAATAAAAACTAATAAATAAAATTGGAAAAAAAAGAGTCAAAACTTGACATCGGTGCTAAAAAGATTAATTGTGAAAATATCGACGTTAAAGTCAATATTTAGATTACGATTTTTTTTTACAAAATTAACTTTTTGAACACAAAAAAATTTGTCGTACATGACCGCTTCAACATAAACTTTGATCAACACACTTTGAAAAAAAAATATATATATATATATTTATAAATGTATATATATACAAATATAGAATTTAGACAAGAATTGATAGAAAATGTTCGTTGTTGTCTCCGACTTTAAGGCGGCGGCGGCGGTGCACTTCCTGTTCCACCTCCCACTGCACCTGTATCGAACCACTTCCTGCGCAGCGCGGCGGCCATTTAATCCGCCTGGGTCTTTCTCATTTCTTATCATTTTTAAATCTTTTTTTTTTTTCCGTTTCATTCTCGATAGCGACGGCGAGCTAACTCCATCATTATCGGTGGCACCTGTGGTTGACTTTAATTAGCGGTTAGCGCGTCCGTCGCTAAAAACGACACAGTTGAGTCGGAAAAAGCCGACTTCGGCGGCAACAGATGATGACTGTCGGTTATATACGAGGAGAGGCCAATTATATATAACCCCCCTCCTCCTTCTGTGGCTACATAACCCTCTCTGCCTCTGTGTCAACCCCCTACGGTGGCCCTGATGGGACACAGCCTTTCATTTGCTCATTGTGGTAATTGGTGGGGGAGGTGCCCCCCCCCCCTCGGCGTCTGTCAGAGAATTAGAAAATGAAATTCTGTGAAGAGCGCCCGGGCTCCTCGTCCAACACGACACGTTTTCATTATTCGCTCGCTGACGGAACTGATTTCCAATTCCAGAAGGTAATTTATTTATGTCGTGATTAATTCTAGAATGTTTAACCAAACGGACGTTTAATTAAAATGTTCGACAATTAAATGTTTCCATATTTGAGCGATAACATCTCGTTACAATTGAAATTCATGTTCAAATTAATTAGCTCCCCCGTCGTTTATTTAATAATCACGCTGAAGCTCTTATTTTGAAGGGCTAAAAAATATTATTGATTTGATTTTTTTGACTTGAAATAATGTAAAGGTCCAAATATGTCACATAAGCAAATCAAATGAGGAAGCTACCTAATGCTAAGCTAGCCTTTTAGCATCATTCGTGATCAGCTTACCATTAGATATAGCTACATTTTTAAAATGTGTTTTATGTTGTAAAACAAACTAATGTGTGCTAAGAGGTTGTAGCATCTGGATCAACTCGAATCTTTAGCATTAGCTTTAGCTAAAATCGCTTATGAATGAACATTTAATTAGCTGTTTATTTAGCTTATCCAATACAATTCATATCAGGCTTCAAACACAGTAGCTACTGCTACGCTAGGCTAGCTAATCATTTCTTAATGCTAACAGGAAACAGGAGAAGCTAGCTTTAGATGGTGGTAAATTTGGTTTCTTGCTAATAATTCAACACTTCATTAGCTAATCCTAAGCAAATAAAAGATTGTGGACGTATGACGAATGCTAAGCTAGCAGCCTTTTAGCTTCATTTGTGATTAGCTTATAATTTGATTTAGGTATATTTTCTTATCTTGTGTTGTAAAACGAACTAAGGTGTGCTAAGGTGTTGTAGCAACTGGGTCAAACTCAAAAACTTTACTATTAGCTTTAGCTAAAATGCTCGTTAACTAGCCATAAAGAGCAGCTTGTGACAATTCTTGTTTCTTGCTAGCAAATCAACGTTGAATTAGCTATCACACAAGGCTTTAAACACAGTATCTACTCATATGCTAGGCTAACTAGTTTTATCTTAATGTGAACAGGAAACAGGAGATGCTAGCTTTAGCTGAAATGCTTGTTAGCTAGTCATAACTAGCTACTAGCTTACTATATAAGTAACAAATCTTTCTTACCAGCAAATTAATGTTTAGTTAAGCTAATCCAAAACAAAACACGCACTACAGTAGTTAGTGCTACTCTGCGATGCTAGGCTATCTGCGTTTTAGCAGGATTCGTGATTAAATTCGTGATTCATTTAATAGTTTCGCTGTTGGTTACATTTTAGTATATGTAGAAAAGCAGTTAATTAAAAAACAGGAAATGGAAGAAACTAGCTTTAGCTGAGATGCTAGTTAGGTAGCTACATATTGCTAGATATAACTAGCCTAGCATAGCAGAAGTAGATTTTTGGATTAGCTAATAACATAAAGATATAACTAGCCTAGCGTAGCATTAGCTACTGTGTCTGACGCCCGTTTCCTTTATTTTTTTAGGAAAAAAATGAAATAAAACCGGCTGAAACAAGTTGAAACAAAAGGATGATGCAACCAAATGTCGTTCCCTCACCCTTTCACCTCACACCTCACATCTCCTCCCCCCCGTCGTCGTATCTAATAAACCTTAAAGGACAAACATAAGCTCCCTGTTGAAATTGACTTTACCTCTTCAACCCTCCGCCTTCTTCTGGCGCTAATGTTCATATTTACAGATAATTAATATCGACAGTAAACGCCGTCAGCTGGCGTTCGCGTCTTTGTGACTCGATCTGATGTTATTATGTTTCGCTTTATCGTCGGTTTGATATAAAACTATATAAAAACATATCAAATAAAACTGTTCCTCGCTCGTTTCCTTTCACCTTTCCCATATGTCGCTCGTTTCGGCACCTTTTTTTTTCTTTTTCCATCTTTTCTCTCCTCTACCTCACACCTCTATCACACCCTCCTCCCCCGCCTCCAACCCAATAACCTCACCCCCCCGCCCCCATCCTCCTCCTCCCCCCTCCATCTCAGCCCCCGAGGCCGTCGTGAACAAGATGTTCGCTCGGCGAGAGGTCAGCGCTCTTTTCCTTCCCCGTGGCGATTCTCTGACTACTCCTCTCTCTTAAATATATAAATATAGATTCAAACATCCTGATTATTTTAGACATTTCTCTGACCTCTTCACTTCATCAGAAACCTGACTTTTAACTGTGAACCCTTCAATAAAGCTGCATTTTATCTGCTACGCTAGGCTAACTACCTGTTAGCAGCATTTTTGATTAGCTTACAATCAGATGTAGCTGTGGTTCGTTGGTTACATTTTATGATATGTATTAAGAAAATAATTAATTGGTTCAGATCGGTTCAATTCAAAAACAAGAAACTTGAGAAGCTAGCTTTAGCGGAGATGCTTTTTTAGCTAGCATTAACTAGCTACTAGCTTGCTATAGGTGACAAATCATGTTTCTTGCTAACAACTCACTGTTTAATTAGCTAGTCCAAAAAAAAGGCCATATTCATTTTAGCTAACGCTACTTCGCTACACTAGGCTAACTACCTGTTTTACTACCTACCAGGATTTGTGATTAGCTTACGATGAGATGTAGTTATATCTGTTTTTGTGGTTCAGATAAAAAAAAAAGAAGGACAAGCTAACATTAGCCGCTTGTTAGCTAGCTATAACTAGCTACTCGCTATATCGGTGACAAATCTTTTTTCTTTACATTTACGTAGCTAGTCCAAAACAAAATAAGCAAAGCCTCAAACATGGCAGCTACCACTGCTCTGCTATGCTAGGCTAGCTACTGTTAGCAGGATTTATGATTAGATTATGATTAGTTCAGTCATTTAGTTGTAGTTAGTTACATTTATGTTACGTAGTAAAACAAACTCAAGCTAGCTTTAGCCGAGATGCTTGTTAGCTAGCCATCACTAGCTATTTGTTGGCTATGTGAGCAAAAAATGTTGTTTCATGCTAATATATCAACATTTACTTAGCATTTAAGTTAGCTAATCCAAGACAAAATACTCAGAGCCTCGAATATAATTAGCATTGCAGTGTAGCTACCGCTACACTGCAATGCTAATCTAGCAGCTATCGGTTGATTCGCATCGGTTCAATTGAAAAACAAGAAATTTGAAAAACTTCTACAGAAGCTTTAGCCAAGATGTTTGTTAGCTAGCCACACGTAGCCACATAGCATTTTTGTAGTGTTTTTGATTCATAGCATCTTCATTTTTAGATGACAAATCTTGTTTCTTGCTAATAAGTTGACGTTCAGTTAGCTAGTAGCTAAATACCTTTTAGCATAATTTGTGATTGAGTTACGATTAGATTTAGCTGTAGTTAGCTACATTTTTTATCTTTGATTCAGAAACAGGAAACATGAGAAACTATTTTTAGCTGAGATGCTTGTTAGCTAGCTAGCATCAGGTTGAGGACTCTCCCGCTAGTTTTTCCAGCACCTGCACGCCACTGCTCAACAAAAGCTTCCTGGCAACAGTCGTCAAGCAGGATGCACACCTGTTTGATCTGATGGAGGTGGGGTGGGGGTGATGGGGGGAGGACGGGTTACCCTCTGTGATAAGTGGCACCTGTAACCATCACAACCAGGATACAGGACGTGGATCCATGTTGCGCTATTGAACGCCATCGTGTTGTAAACACACTCTTGTAGAAACGTTCAAAAAAAAAAAAAACAACAAAACAATATGTGCTGTTTGTGTTCTTGTCATATGTCAGATAAACCTGCCTTTACACCTTCACAATGCTAAAATGATTAGCACGTCGATGTTTGAAACTGCATCCCACACAAGTCAGGAAGTTTAATTATATTTAATTATATTAAAAATACATCCTATCATGATGGAAAACTGGCTGATTTTGATTAAGCTACAAGTCAATTTATGACAGAACTACAGAAACATGGAGTTTTTTTGTGCTTAACCTGCTTGTTAGTTTTAGCATCAATAGCTAACGTGACTAAACAAATAAAGAGGAAAAAGTAATTTTTTTGTCAAAACTAATTCTTAATAGTTTGTGTACCATTCAAACTATTTACTGTGCTATAGCGAACTAGCTAAGTAGCTAACAGACATTAGCAGTTACCACAGCTCCGATGTAGCATTAGCCACAGTCCGAATTAGCTGAGGCAACCATCTTTTTATTGGTTTAATTGATAAAGCTAAATAGCTAACTAGTTTGTTATGTAAACTGAGATTAGCATTTTTTTTTAGCACTTTAGCTGTCGTCTCTGGTTGTTCATTCACCAAGCTAGCAAACATCTGTTTGTGCTATAGCTGACTAGCTATTTAACTTTTTGACATTAGCCATTCATTCACCAAGCTGTTACAGCAGACTAACTAAATAGCTAACTGACATTAGCGGTGCAGTTTCTCCTGGTTGTTCATTGACTAAGCTAACAAACATCTTTTTGGTTCGCTACATTTGTACATTTAAGTGGCACAATCTAGTTCGTAAAACATAAAATATGCTAAACAGCTAACTGACATTAGCAATTTTCCCTGGTTGTTCACTCGCTAAGCTAACGGACGTCTTTCTGGATTAACCGTGTTTTAGTTTTACATTTGTTTGAATTGTCAAAAAGTATTACTTACTAGCTTAACAGCTAACTGGAATTAGCAGCATCTCTAACCGAGCTAACAAACATCTTATTATGACGTCTAGCTGACTAGCTAACTGGCTAACCGGAATTAGCAGCATCTCTAACCAAGATAACAAGAATCTGTCTGAAATCAACACTTTTTGTTGTTAATTACATTAAATATGTGAAAAATTATAGAAAATAATAAGATATATATCTGATGTTACAGTTAAACACCTAGCGTTAGCATTAGCTTGACACTAAGCTAATGAATTGAGCTAACAAAAGAATTTCTGGGTTAACCGTCCAAAATGACAACTTTATACGTTCACTACTTAAAAATAAAATATATAAACATCCTGTAGCTAATTAGTTAAACAGCTAAATGAAACGAGAATTTATCCAAATTAATTTGTTTTTTTTTTTTGTTTTTTTTAGCGCGCTACATTTCTACATTAATCTACCATCGTTTATATTGTTGAGTCTGATTCATCCACTTTTTTTTTTTTTTTTATGAGATAATTACAGTGGTGGGACGTGGACAATTTATTTTTATTTATTTATTTCTTTTAAAGTGGAAACTGTCCGTTTATGCTACGTTTTAAAAATGAAAGTAAAAAAAAAAAAAAAACAAAAACGACGTTGTTAACACTGACTAAAACGCTACGACCTCAGTGTTCCTGTCAGTAAATCGCCTCCTCCCCCTCTAATCATTTTTCTCTTTTCTTCCTCCTCCTCTTCGCTTTCCTCCGGTGAATGAAAAGGCCACATCAAACAATGGATTTAGCTCCCGCTCTCCGAGAAACACGAAGGGGAAGGGAAACAAACCGAGAGGCGCTCGGATACGAGAGGAAAAGAAAGAGGTGTAGGAAAAGACGGGAAACAACGGGGTTTGAACGAGTCGGAAAATAAGCAAAAATACGTTAAAAAAAAGGGTCGAATGAATCGGAAAATAAGCAAAAATATGAAAAAAAAAAAAAAAGGGGGTTGAACGAGTCGGAAAATAAGCAAAAATGGGCCACTTTTCAAATCTCTTACTTTGCGCTACGTCGTTAGCTTAAACGGTTATTTTAACACGATATTTATTATATTTCGGCGACATTTTTCATTTTTAACAAAAAAAAAATGTATATTTTTCTAGACGTAAAATAAATCTCACACTATTTCTACGAGCTAACTCATAAATTCTTGTTACGTTAACAATTACAGTTATACG
>CM028931.1:20026801-20214301 GCA_016801845.1 Polydactylus sextarius
TATCATTTATATATAAAATTGTACGTATAAAACAAAGTTAGTAAATAAGCAAAATGCTAGGTTAGCTTAGCTTATTATTATTTTTTAATTTTTTTTTAAAAAGTGGCGACGCAGGCGTCAAACTTTTAATTTGTAAATGTTTTGATTAGACAAAACAAGACAAATTAAAATTAATTCACGTAAATATACATAAAACCATCCGCAGCTGAAAGTAGTTCCCTGACGAATTCGTTAATTACGCAACGGAAATTAAAGCAAAGTTAAAGCAGTGTTTGAAAAATAGCAAAATGCTAGGTTAGCTTAGCATGTTCATCACCTATATATATATATATATAGGTGATGAACATGCTAAGCTAACCTAGCATTTATATGCTATATATGCTATATATATATATATATATAATATACTGTAACACGTGGAACCGCCATCATCTGTCAACAACGACACTGAGTTACTTTTACAAACACTGTTTCTAAATCCTCCTGGGATGGACTCGTTTCTATTTTTTTCTATTTTTTCTTAAAACGTGTCCGTTTCCTGCGAAGCGCCGAGGGAATAATAACAGAAAAGTGGCCACATCGCTCTGCTTTTTCAGCTCACGCTCACTCAAAATGGCAGAAATTACAGGCCTGGTCGGTCTCCCACCAAGGCCATGAGGCGAAGTTCAGGTGACCTCTTTTTTTTTTTTCTCTTCTTTTTCTTTTCAGGAAAAGATAATTGTTTCTCTGTCTTTGTTACTTTGTGTTTTTGACCCCGAACGAAGAGAAACGCTTGACCCTGTCCAGAACAATCGTCCTCGTTGGGATCAATACCCCGAAAGCAGAAAACACAAGAGGAAAATCTGGGACGAGCGTCCGTCCGTCTGTGGGAAAAAATACTGAATTATAACCGTAATTTTCCATCCAAAAGAGAAAAGAATGGATAATTGAAATTTTTCACATTAGCCTACATAAATATGCTTTTTTCCTCCCCTCTCCTCTCTCTTGGTAACTCTCGTCTAAAATTACGCCTCACTTGAAGAAAATTGAAAAATGAAAATGTGGGACATTTAACAGGAGGGTTTCCTTTATAACCAATTACATACGAGGAGCAGGAGGCGGCTTCTCGAAGGCTCTGCGGTTTATTTCCAGTTGAAGCGACTCAACGAGACGTCGGAAGAATAAAAATCTATAGGATTCATTTAGAAACGTTGGTGTTAATTAAACTTGTGTTCCTGCTCTTTTAGTTTCACTTTCAACCTGAAACTGTTTGTGAAAAAAAGACCTCGTCAGTTTATACGTCAACACAAGTTACACTTGTAGTCCTGTCGAAGTGTGGACGTGTCTAGGTCAATGTACTGGGAAAGAGAGTCCGGCCGTTAATTGAATTTCGGGTCCAGGAGGAACAATGTGGTTTTAGTCTCAGTTGTGGAACAACAGATCTGGTCTAGACCCTTACAAGGCTGCTTGAGGGCACATGAGAGTTCACCCAAACTGGTCCAAATGTGTCTTCAGGATCTGGTAAAAGACTTATGACCATGTCCCTTGGGTTGTCCTCTAGGGGGCGCTCTGGGAGTATAAAGTAAAGAGTAAAGGTAAGCAAGATAAAGGCTTTTGGTTTGACTGTGGTGGATTTTGGACTCGTTTTGGGGCAGTTACGTCTATGTTTTGAGGTTCCATAATTGGTTTTGGGTCAGTTTTGACATACTCCTACTTTGGGCCGTATAGAGGCCTTACATCCTTCTGAAATGTTGCCAAAATTGGGCCAAATTAAGCCCCTAATGATTTTATTATCTGGGTCTGTCCTCGGTTCACATCACCAGCAGTAAGCCGGACTCATTCCCGGTTAGAGTTGAACCCCTTTGTCTCCGGTTCTGACAGAAATTTTTCAGTGGCCTCAGAATTCGATATCTTCTTTTTTGCGAATGACGTGGTTTCTGTTGGCATCATAAACCACCACCGTCCAGCACGGACCGGGGCAGTTCACAGCCAAGTCTGAAGTCCGAGGACATGAATGGTTCTTGTCCGGAGAAGAGTTGAGTGCCCGGTCCGGGTCGGGGAGGAGTTGCTGCCCCAATTGGAGGAATTCAAGTATCTCGGGGTCTTGTTCACAAGTGATGGGAAGTTGGAGCGAGTGGGAGATGAACAGACGGACGGGGTCACTGGTCCATCTGCCAGTTCCAGCCCTCAACTATGGTCACGACCGACAGCTCATGACCAACTCGAGTGACTCATGACCAACCTGGGTGACTATGGCATCTGATCAGGACGCCCCCTGGACCAGTCCTGCCGAGGGAGGTATTCTGGGCATGCCCCCAGGAGGAGGCCCTGGGGAATACCATGGACACTTTGGAGAGACTATGTCTTGAGGCCTGGGGACACCTTCGAGTCCCCGTGGAGGAGTTGGTGGACGTGGACGGGGAGATGAGGGTCTGGGCCGCCCTCCTGAGGCTGCTGCCCCTGAAAACCGGATCACCACATAAAGCCAAGGAAGACGAGGATGAGGAAATGGATATTCAGAGGGTCTGAGAGCCCCCTCTTAGTCAGTTGTTTTTAGTCTTCACTATATATCTCACGCAGGATGTCAGTCTTCACATTAATGATCTGCTCAAGGACTAAAAAGCACAAAACCTGCATGTGGATCTGAGTGAAAAGGGGGTCTGCTGATCCATTTGGACCCCTGGACCTTTACAAGGTCCTTCATTAATCCATCCATACTCACAAAACCATGCATCTTCCACCCGCCGCCGCCTCCATCGCCATAATGCATCTGTGATCACTGTAATTTCTCACTGAAAGAAAAAAAAAAAGGCAGAGACAAGAAAAGTTCAGCTGCATAAAGATTGGAAAGTTTTCGTGTTAAAAAGTCCAACTGTTCTGAGAAATGAGGCAGGATTAAAAAAAAAAAAGTTAAAAGCTTCTGTTAAATGCCAAACACAAGTGTCTGAGTAAAAAAAAAAAAAAATTCAATAACCTTTATATCATGTGAGTTTGTTCTATACTTATCGTCCACGTGTCCTTTAATGCAAATGCTCTTTTAGAAATTTCTCTGTGTTATAATGATGATAATAACAGCTTCACCGACTTTGACGTCCATTAGTTACAGTTCGGATACGACGGTTGAGACTTTGTTACGTTTCTTTCTCCTTCGACAAAACAATTTGAAGTTTCCAGGCGACGATGAAGAAAAGACGACGTCCACGTCGAATGAAACGTCCAGATTAACGATGAAATGTTGAAATTTTTAAATTAACTTTCAACTGTCGAGGTTAACGTGAAAAACTAACGTAGAAATTTAGAGATTAACGGTCAGTTTTCAAGATTAGCATCAAAATTTCTAAATCAACGTTGAGATTAACGTTGAAAATTTGAGATTGACGACAAAGAGATTAACGTTAAAATTAGTAAATTAACGTTTAACTGTTAAGATTAATGTCAAGAAGACAACACTGAAATGTCGGGATTAACGTCGAAATAACATTAAAGTATCGAGATTAACTTTGAGATTAACATCAAAATTTTGAAATTAATGTTAAAATATTGAGATTAATGTCAAAATGAATGAAATGTCAAGATTAATCTTGAAATGTTGAGATTAACATCAAAGAGATTAACATTAAAATATCGAGATTAACTTTGGGATTAACGTTGAAATGTCAAAGTTAACGGTGGAAGGTGGAGATTAATGTTAAAATGTCGGGATTAACGATCAAGAGCTGAGATTAACATCAAAATGTCGGGATTAACGTTGTGTCAAGATTAATGTTGAAATTTTGAGATTAATGTTAAACTGTCAAAGTTAACGGTGAAAGGTGGAGATTAATGTTTAAATGTCGATATTAACGTCAGAGATTAATGTTTAAATGTCGATATTAACGTTAGAGATTAACGTTAACATTTCTAAATTAGCGTTAAAATGTCAAGGTTAATGTTGGGACGTCAAGATTAACGTCAAAATTTTGAGGTTAACGTTGAAATGTTAGTTTCCATTCAGCTACGACTGATGAGACTTTGTTAAGTTTCTTTCTCTTTCGACTTCTGAAAACAAAACGATTTGAAGTTTCCAGGTAACGATGAAGAAAAGACGTCGTCCACGTTGAGGTGTGAAAAACCTCGAAGGGATGAAACAACAAAACGAAACAAAACAAAACAAAAAGTAGCGACATGAAGTGTCTGAAAACACTCACACGTCCGTTCTTCTTCTTCTTCTTCTACTTCGTGGTTCGATGCTAAAAGCTCAGGTTGAGTTACAGTATTTTTCGTCGACGTTGACGCAGCTGCTGAAAAAGAAAAAAAAAATGCCATTAGATTTTTTTAAAGTGGATAATTTCACATCCTTTTTTTCTTTCCATTCATTTCTTCATTTCTCTTTTTCAATCTGGCCTTTTTATGCTCCACTACATGTGCTTTTATGGAAAATTACAACATTTAAACCAGACTCTTTGGTTAGGGATAATTACACAAAGAACCATTACCAGTCTCTCAAGACCAATGTACTTTAGCGTCTTTTCTTTTTTCTTATATAATACTATTCTCGAAGCGTAAAAGAGAGAGGATAATCATAATTTAATTACCTGTCATTACCGTGGGTCACCTTGGGTTCAGCTCGTTGTTATAAACAAATCAATGAAGTTTAAATGAAACAGACTAAACAAACAAGACGCTTCTATACACTCGACCTTTTCTTTTTCTTTTCTGTAGCTAAAGCAATTATAATCATGTTCAAAGTTTGTTCTCTTCACCTACAGGAGCCACCCACTGGTCGGGAAATTGGCACTTCAGTGAAATCAGCGTGTGCACTTTTTTTTTTCTTTTGATCGCGCGTTATGTACTTAAATGATATACTTTATTCTATGAAATACCCAAAAATATACCCAGTTAATCAGCATATAATATAATATAATATAATATAATATAATATAATATAATATAATATAATATAATATAATATAATATAATATAATATAATATAATATAATATAATATAATATTCTTCAACTGAAAATGACATGGTGGCGCTGTTTAAGCTAACATACTTATTTGCTAGCTTAAAAAAATATAAATAAATAAATAAAATGAAGGACGTGGCGGTGGTCCGATTTATTTGTTTACTTTTTGTCGATTTAAATAAAAATAAAATAAAATAAAAGACAGATTTACAGATTGCAATACCATTTCTCGCCTGAAAAGGATGTGGTGGCGCTGCGTCAGTTGGTTTAGCTTACCTTTGGGAGTAAATTAGAAATAAATTAATAGATAAAATAACATTTAATTGAATTAAAATGTTTTTACAGTTTGTTGTACCATTTTTCACTTGAGAAATATTTATGTTTATATGTTGCAGTACCACTTTTCACCTGAGGCAGGTTTAGTGGCGCTGTGGCGCCTCCGCGTCGTTTTCTTCTTCTTCTTCTTCTTCTTCTTCGCTTCCTGTTTCTTCTTCTACGTTTCTTCTATTCACTCACAACAAACCAAACACAGTCGCTCTCCGGCTCATGTTTTTTTTTTTTTTTTTTTTTTTTGCCTTTTTCCAGGACGTTTAACAGAAATGTGTTTCACTGGATGAAATAAACAAAGCGGAACGTGACGCAATCAACGGACAGGCACGCGCTGACCGGAACTCACCGGCTAAAGTTTAGCGGTGTTCGCTAGCATCGCTGCTGAAGTTGATGAAACGACCTGTTTATTATGTTTTTTTATGAACAAACCAGTGAGTAAATATCGTCTTATTATGTTAAATATCTGCACGTGTAATTTATATAACCTACCTTTTTACAGCCGAGTTATCTTACCGAGCTAATACTATCTGTTAAATCAGATCAATAATCAGAGTCTTTCTCACATTGTAAGTTAAAATCTTGTCAGTTAGCTACGCTAACTGCTATAAGATGTGCTTTCAATAACTATTAATCATAGTAATTATGAATGAGAGTGGCACATTAGCAGTGCTAACTGCTAGCAAATGTTCTTTTAATCACTGTTTATTATGTTAATTGCAAATCTGGATGTGTTAGCAATGCTAACTGCTAATTTCACTGTCAGTTGGCAATGCTAACAGCTGCTAAATGTGCTTTTGATCATTATTTATCATGTTAATTATGAATTAGAAAAGCTAGTTAGCAATAAAAAATGCTATAAAATGCCCTTTTAACCAGTGTTTATCACATGAATTACAGATTTGAGTGTGTGTTAGCATTGCTAACTGCTAGAAAATGTCTGTTCAATCAATATTTATTATATTAATTAATTACAAATCTGGGTGTGTTGGTATTGCTAATTGCTAAATTTAAATGTTATTTAGCAATACTAACTGCTAGTTTGAGTGTTAGTTAGCTATGCTAACTGCTATAAGAATGTGTTTGGTTACTGTTTATTGTATTTGTTATGAATGAGTAGCACATTAGCAATGCTAACTGCTAGAAAATGTCCTTTTTTTATCATTATTTATGGTTGTAATTATTGATTTGATTGTCAGTTATCAATGCTAACTGCTAACAAATGTCATTTAAATCACTGTTTATCACTTTAGTTACAGTTTTTTGCGTGTCTGTTAGCAATGCTAACTGTTAATTTGAGTGTGAGTTAGCAATGCTAACGGCTAGAAATTGTCCTTTTAGTTGCTATTTTACATATTAATTATAAGGTTTACTCATTTTTTTTGTAGTGAAATTTACAAATTTACTTATTTTTCACAAAATATATTAAAATATAAACATTTGTGCTGCTCAGTCGAAGTAACTTTATTAAAATGTTCCTGCAGCTACAACCTGAACTCGGACCGTGGTTGTGATGTACGTTTCTTTCGTCCCCAAAAACGACCCGAAACAAGATGGAGGACGACATTATGACCCTGAAGCCGCGTCACATCCAGAACCAGAACGTGGTTTATCGTCTGGAGCGGCGTCGGATCTGCTCGGGTCGACCCGGAGCTCACTGGTACCGAGTTCGCTGCTTCCACCAGAACCTGTTCCCCAACTTCACCGTGGTCAACGTGGAGAAGCCGCCATGTTTTTTGAGGAAGTTCTCACCTGACGGCCGCTGCTTCATCGCTTTCTCCTCCGACCAGACGTCTCTGGAGGTAGAACTTTCTACAGGTTGTGTAACTTTTATCGTTTTGACTCTAAATCTTAATTAAATCTCGTCTCCGTCCAGATCTACGAATACCAAGGCTGCCAGGCGGCGCAGGATCTTCTACGAGGTCAAGAAGGAGAAACTCTTCTAACCGCCAACGACCAGCGGTCGCTCAACATCCGAGGTCGACTCTTCGAGCGTTTCTTCTCTCTGCTCCACGTCACAAACGTCGCCTCCAACGGCGAACACTTAAACCGAGAGTGCAGCCTCTTCACCGACGACTGCCGCTACGTCATCGTCGGATCGGCCGTTTACGTCCCCGAGGAGCCGCCGCCGTATTTCTTCGAGGTTTTAACTCCGCCGCATAAAAAGCAACCCGACCGCCATTTTGGCTCTAAAATTCACCGCTGATTATTTCCCGCCAGGTTTATCGCAACAACGAATCGGTGACTCCGAACCCGAGGTCTCCTCTGGAAGACTACTCCCTCCACATCATCGACCTCCACACCGGTCGACTCTGCGACACCAGGTCGTTTAAATGCGACAAGATTATCCTGTCGCACAACCAGGGTCTGTACCTGTACAGGAACATCCTGGCTGTGCTGTCGGTCCAACAACAAACCATCCACGTCTTCCAGGTGACGACGGCGACGTTAGCTAGTTAGATAAAAACTAGATTTCATTTAGTTTTATAATGAATAATAAATGAAACACAGTCGAGATTAAATTAAAATAAAGTTGAAGTTTTAAAATTGAAATTGAAATTAATGTGGAGAAAGATTTTTTTTTTATTTTGCCCGTGTAGATGAAAGTCAGAAATGTAAAAATGTAAAAAAAAAAAAAAAAAAAAAAAAAAGAGATTTAAATGAAAAAAAATTAAATTTTAGACTTTAAAAATATAAGACAAAGTTAAAAAAATTTAATAAAATTTAAAAACAAAAAATGAGATAAAATTTTTAAAAATCAAATTAGAGTTAAAAAAAAAAAAACTTTAGATTAGATTTTAAAAATTGAGATAAAAATGAAACTTTGTGATGTTAAATGTCTCGTCTTCAGGTGACTCCGGAGGGAACGTTTCTGGACGTGAGGACGATCGGACGTTTCTGCTACGAGGACGACCTCCTGACGCTGTCGGCCGTTTACACCGAGGCTCAGACCGAGAGTCAACCCGGTTTCCCTCGACTTTACACCGACAAGACCATCAACTCTCTGAAACACAGGCTGCTGGTTTACCTGTGGAGGAGGGCGGAGCAGGACGGCAGCGCCACCGCTAAGAGGAGGTACGGCGACGCTAACATGACGTTCTGTTTGATCTTTCACCTGGTTACCTTTATAGCTAACTAGCTAGCATTTTAGCTAAGTAGCTAACTAGCTGCATGTTTAGCTGTTGAACTGACTAGCTAGCTTTTTAGATAAGTAAGTAAATAGCTATTTAGCAAACTAGTTGACTAGTTAGCTTCTAGCTAATATTTTAGCGATGTAGCTGACCAGCTAACTTCTTTCTAACGAGCTAGCTGTTTGTCTAACTAGTTGACTAGCTAGCTTTTTTAGCTAACTAGCTAGTATTTTAGCTAAGTAGGTAACTAGCTAAAATGCAACATGCGCTAATGTCGTTGAATATTGTGATGACGGTATGATTTACGTCAAATAAACATTAAAGTATTAAAAATACCAATGTACAATGTTTATTTCGCAATATTTACGATTATATTAACTTATATAACACGTACGATATTCTTCATACGATACGATATTTGACCATCAAAAGTCTTTATAAAATCGCATTGAAAATGGAGACGCTGTCAAATTTCGGAAATTCCGTTAAATAAAAAACTTTGCTGTCTTTAAAGTCGAACAGCTCCGTCATATTTTCACGTACGAACTTCATTTAAGTTTTAAACAGGTCACGTGACTTTACGTTATTCACCTGTCGATCATCGGTTCAACATCTCGTACCGTTGTTTAATTATCACAACTTTAATTTTATCTTTTCTTTTTTCCGCCTGTCTTTGGGTACATAATGGGTGTGTATTGCGGAATGTTCGAGCGAGTCACATGACCCGTGACGTCACACTTTAACCCTTCAGCTGCCGGTCCTTTTTTTTTTTTTTTTTTTGGACACTTTTTCTCGTGTAGCTCCGACATCTTTCACTTCTCAGAAACAAGTTTGATATCAAATCGTAGATAAATTCGTGCCGCATCACAACGTGCGACTTCGGAAGCGATAACACTTCCGTTTTGTTTTGATAAACTTCGTTTTGTGCCGAGATCCACCTTCAGCTCATTATAAATGAGCTCGGAGCAAAAACAAAACGTATGTAAATGATGATTTCATTTTCTTGACACAAAATACACATCGACACGTTCAGCCAAGTCTTGTGGAGCTAACTGTGTATGTTTTTTTGCGATATGGTTTGAAAGGTGCTGTTATTTTGTAGGTCTGACACTAATGAGAAAACGGTGAAATAAGAGATTCTGTCGTTGTCAGGTTCTTCCAGTTTTTCGATCAGCTGAGGAGGCTGAGGATGTGGAAGATGCAGCTTCTTGACGAGCATCATCTCTTCATTAAATACACCAGCGAGGACGTGGTGACGCTGCGAGTCACCGACCCGTCGCAGGTACGAATTCCTCCCCGGTCTCTTTGTTGCTTCTTTTGTTGCTCGTCCTTCACAACTCGGATTCCTCGGTCGCGCCGCGTCTCCAAGGACACGTCTTCAAAACGTTCCCTGTCTTTCCTCTCCCTCAGCCGTCGTTCTTCGTCGTCTACAACATGGTGTCCACCGAGGTGCTGGCCGTCTTCGAGAACACGTCCGACCAGCTGCTCGAGCTCTTCGAGAATTTCTGCGACTTGTTCCGAAACGCGACGCTGCACAGTCAGGCCGTCCAGTTCCCCTGCTCCGCCTCGTCCAACAACTACGCCCGGCAGGTCCAGAGAAGGTGAAACTATCGCTCGATGTTTATCCCACCTCTAGATATAACAGTAAAAGAATTTATAACAATGAAAATTGTGTATTTTTATATAAAAAATGTAAAATATAAAAACTTCATATAACAAATGTAAAATGTAAAATATTTACCTTTTTAAATACATTTAAAATGTTTACATTAAAAATTTTACAATTAAAAATATTTATATTTTTTAATTAAACATATTTTAAAAAATTCACTATATTAAAAAGAATCAAACATTTATATTTTTAATGTTTATATTTTTAAAAATAATACTTAAACATATTTACATTAAAAAATATTTATTTTTAAAAATTAAATATTAAAAAATACAATTAAATTAGTTTTTAAACATCTTGTAATATTTTATTTTATTTATTATTTTATTTTATATTTTTATTGAATAAAATAGGTTCAAGATTAAAGTTGAAAAATCAAAAATTGTTTTAAGATTTTATTTATTTTACATATTTATATACAATGAGTCACGTTTTTCTGTCCGCGCCGCAGATTTAAAGACACCATAGTTAACGCCAAATACGGCGGCCACACGGAGGCCGTGCGGCGGCTGCTGGGTCAGCTGCCGATCAGCGCTCAGTCGTACAGCAGCAGCCCGTACCTCGACCTGTCGCTGTTCAGCTACGACGACAAGTGGGTGTCGGTGATGGAGCGACCCAAGACGTGTGGAGACCACCCCATCAGGTACGACGACGCTGACAAAAACAACAACCAAACAAAGAAACAACCAAACAACATGTTTTAGAGGTAATGAAGTAGATATGGGTTATAGTGAAATAGTATAGTATGGGTTAAAGTAAAAAAAATTGAGATTAAATTTGAAAATTCGACAGAAAAAAAAATTGATTAAGTTTGAGTTTTTGAGATTGAGCTTAATTTAAAAATCTGACACAAAATTTTTTGGTCAAACTAAAATTTTTTGATTAACGTCAAAAATTTTGATTAAACTCAAAAAATTAGATTAAAATATTTTTTATTTCAAAATTTTCTTATTTCAAAATTTATTCTCAATTTGAAAAAAATTTGAGAATAAACTCAAAAATTTGACAACATTTTTGGTCAAACTAAAATTTTTTGATTGTCAAAAATTTTGATTAAACTTTAAAAAATGCATTAAAATATTTTTTACTTCAAATTTTTTAACTCAACTCAAAAAAATTTAGAATAAACTCAAAAGTTCGATACAAAAATTTTTGATTAAACTCAAAAAATGAGATGAAAATATTTTTTTTCCAAAAGTTTTTGTCTCGATTTAAAAAAAATTGAGAATTAACTCAGAAATTTGACAAAATTTTTCGGTCAAACTCTAAAATTTTTTATTAACGTCAAAAATTTTGATTAAACTCAAAAAATGACATTAAAATAACTTTTTATTTCAAATTTTTAACTCAACTCTAAACAATTTGAGAATAAACTCAAAAATTTGATACAATTTTTTTTGATTAAACTAAATTTTTTTTATTAAAGCTGAAGTTTTGAAGTAAAAGTGAATATTAACGAGGGGAAAAAGACAATTTTATTTCATTGTTTAAAATTTTTGATCTTCTAGTCTCTAAACCAGGGGTGTCAAACATACGGCCCACGGGCCGGAACCGGCCCCCAAGGAGGTTTGATCAGGCCCGCGGGATAATTTAAAGGTGGAAAAAATGCACAAACGACATGGAATTCATATTTTTAATAAGATGCAATTCGTGGATTGTCCACTAGGGGGCAGTGTGGCGCACTCAGCGTAGAAGAAAACAGCGGCGTTTTTTTTTCAACAGCGGTCTCTGGTCTCTACCAACACCCTCATTAGCCAAAATGTCATTATCCAAACGGAGAAAAGTAGATAAGGAGTGTAGAATTTTCAATGAAAAATGGACCACGTCATATTTTTTTACAGAGATGCGTGGGAAACCTTTGTGCTTGGTGTGTTTTCAACAAGTTTCGGTATTGAAGGAATATAATATTCGACGCCACTACGAGACTCATCACAGCGAAAAATATGACGGCTTGCAAGGACAACTGAGAAGAGACAAGACATGATATTTTGGTTATTTATAGCATGTATGGTATAATTTTAATGGTCCGGCCCACTTGACATCTACCGAGGCCATATGTGGCCCACGATGTGAAATGAGTTTGACACCCCTGCTCTAAACATTAGTAGAAAATGTCCGTGTTTCTGGTTCCAGGTTCTACGCCCGCGACTCCGGCCTCCTGAAGTTTAAGATCCAGGCGGGGCTTCTGGGACGACCCGTCAATCATGCCGTGCGACGCCTCGTCGCCTTCACTTTCCACCCGTTCGAACCTTTCGCCATCTCTGTCCAACGTACCAACGCCGAGTACGTGGTCAACTTCCACATGAGGCACGTTTGTCCATGAATCTGTTTTGACCGCTGCTCCGCTACAACGCTAATTATAAATAGATAACTTTTACAACGTTTTTTTTAAAGACATTTTCCTGTTTGTACATATTTTATTTCAATAAAACGTCATAATTTTGATCATTATCACCGCGTTTGTTTTTTTTTAATCTCAAAAAGCAGCTACAGCGTCAAAGTGAAAATTTCAAGATTAAAGTTTCAAAAATTTTTAATTTTTTTTTTTTTTTTTTAGATAAAAATATATTTTTTTTAGATTAAACTTTTAAAAACAATTAATTTTCAAATTAATAATCTAGATTAATCAGAGGAAAAATGCTTTTTTTTTTGTTTGTTTGTTTTGCCGGTCAAAAAAATTTCAGATTGAATTTTTAATTTTTTTTTTCAAAAACCTCGAAATTCAAAAAAAAAAAAAAAAAAAAAAAAAAATTGATAAAATTTTGAAAAAGAATCATTTTGACTGGTTCTATTAAGTAAAATAATTTCAAAATAAAAGTTGATAATAATAATAACAAAAATGAAAATTAACAATATGAGAATAAAATCAAAATATTGAGATTAAAGTGAAAAAATATTAGTCGAAGTAAAATATTTTGAATTAAAAATATTAAATAAATTCAGATAGTTCAGATTAGATTATAGTTGAAATTAATGATTTTTTATTTTGCATTAAAGTCGACGTTTGAGCAGAAAAGTGAGTCGACATAAAGGCTGGAAACAGAGCGGGGGTCAGGGCAGTATGGAGAACAGGTGCAGAGGGATTAAGTGTTCTCACAGCCTCTGGTTACACACTGAGGTGTGTGTGTGTGTGTGTGTGTGTGTGTGTGTGTGTTTAAAGCAGAGGGGGAAGTGGATCTTTTCTATTTTACGAGATGCACAATAAATACGAGGTTGTAGACGCAGGTTTAAGGTTAAAGTCGACACGTTTGACATCAAACTGTGATAATGAACTAATTACACAGCGGGCACTAAGCGCCCTCCGTACAGTAACAAATATGTCGTATCCATCTATCTTTAGGTAAAAAAAAAAAAAAAAAAAAAAAAATAACACAGTCTTCTCCCCGTGACCTTGGTTGCTACGGAAACATAACCGCTCGCTGCTCGGTAACCGAGTCTTTTCTAATTGCCGTCGTCGTGGCAACAGCGCAACCAATGTAATCTAGAAAAGGCCACAATCACAAAGTGTTTCCTGTTGCAAAAGCGGCTCGGCTGCATAGAGCACACACACACACACACACACACAGGTCGGTGGTTTTATTTTAACAATTAAACGTCGTTCTGCTACAAATCACAGGGATAATGACGATGAAAGCTAACGAGCGCTAAACTACGAGCTGAAATCAAACAATCGATATAGATAAAAGGTGGAATTAAACAAAAGTTGAAACATTTAGTGGAAAGAGATAAACTGTTAGCTGAAAGTTGAACTAGTTAGCTTCAAAAAGGATAAATAGTGTAAAAGTTAGATTAAAGGTGAATAATTAGCCAAAAGTAACAGCTACGTTGTTGTAAAAGAAATAAAAATAGTTGCTAAGTATTAGCTAGTATTAGTATTAGCTAAAAGTAGGTATTTTGAATAGTTAGCTTAAAGCTGAAGCGGTTAGCTGAACGTAGCAGCTAGCTAACGGTTAAAATGTTGGGAATAATTAGCTTAAAGAGAAAGAAAAAGAGCTGAAGTAGCTAGCTAACAGTAGTTAGCTCAAAATAATAGAACAACGTCTTCCTGCTCATTCTAGTCATTTTTATTCAGTTCCTGGAAATGTTTAATGTCTCTGGTCTTGATTAAAGAAGCTTCTGACCGATGTGCTGCTTCCTCAAAATACAAACCATCTATCTATCGATCTATCGATTATCTATCTATCTATCTATCTATCTATCTATCTATCTATCTATCTATCTATCTATCTATCTATCTATCTATCTATCTATCTATCTATCTATCTATCTATCTATCTATCTATCTATCTATCTATCTATCTATCTATGTGACTACTTCCAATAAATAGTAGAAGAAGAAAAAGAAAGGGAGGATGTTTAAATTATTTATCTGACAACATTATGCCAAGAAAAAAAAAATTGAAAAACAAACAAACAAACAAACCAAAAAAAGAAGAAAAAAAATGGTGACAAAAGAAATACTAAAAAACTCCAAGTTTGCCAGTTTCCCAGTTGCCAAAAAAACAAGAAAACAAAGAAAAAAGTCATGTCTGCAAGAAAAAATTGAAACATAAAATATTGCCATATACTTCCATTGGTTCCAGATTCCCAGGATCAATCCAGTGGTATCTAAAGGTAATTACGCCGTCACCTTTACCCTCTTTAAATCCCTCACCTGCCGTTGTTATCGACCGCGTTGCCATTGTTCCAGTATTTATTCCATACGACGCTGCAACAGTGTCAACATTTCATATCACATGGATCAACGTGGCAGCGGCGCCTCCACCCACAGGACGGACGAGGCTGAAGTACTGACAGCAAATATTTGATTCCCCAAGTCTTTTCTTATTAAAGACAAACTAGGGATGAGTCTGAAACTGGAGTTTGTGTTGGTCCTGTAAACCTGGACCAGTGTGAAACGCTCGACTCATAGTCTGGTACGCTTGTCTTGACTGGTCAGACGTCTCCACCTGCTGGACACAAGTAAGAACGACACTGAGTGACTCGATCACTGGCTCTGAAGATCAGTTAAAAACCAGGTGTTGATGGATCAATTCCAGAAATGTATATAAACTTAGTAACTTTGATAATGATTTTCACATTTTTCACAACTGATTGTTTTTTTCAAGGATTATGTTGATTTTTCTTTTTTGACGACATACTATAGTATGACTTTTTTTCGTATTTTTTGACGACATACTAAAATATGACATTTTTGACCATTTTCGGACGACATACTATAGTATGACTTTTTTTCGTATTTTTTGACGACATACTAAAGTATGACATTTTTGACGATTTTCGGACAACATACTATAGTATGACTTTTTTTTTTTGGAGATTTTTGACATTTTGACCACGACATACTAAAGTATGACTTTTTTACATGACATTTAAAGTATGACATTTTTGACCATTTTCGGACGACATACTATATGTATTTTTCGAATTTTTTTTTTCATATTTTTGATATTTTTTTTGACCATATTTTTGACGACATACTATAGTATGACTTTTTTTCGTATTTTTTGACAACATACTAAATGTATGACATTTTTGACCATTTTCGGACGACATACTATAGTATGACATTTTTGACCATTTTTTGACGACATACTATAGTATTTTTTTTTCGACGACATACTATAGTATGACTTTTTATAGTATGATTTTTTTCGTATTTTTGACGACATACTAAAGTATGACATTTTTGACCATTTTCGGATTTGACATTTTTGACCATTTTCGGACGACATACGACATACTATACTATAGTATGACTTTTTTTCGTATTTTTGACGTATTTTTACTATAGTATAGTATGACTTTTTGACTTTTTTACGTAGACGACATACTAAAGTATGACATTTTTGACCATTTTCGGACGACATACTATAGTATGACTTTTTTTTTATTTTTTTTTTGACGACATACTATAGTATTTTGATGACTTTTTACTATTATGACGACGATACTAAAGTTGACATTTTTCAGACATACTATAGTATGACTTTTGATACGACATACTAAAGTATGACATTTTTTGACCATTTTCGGACGACATACTATAGTATGACTTTTTTTTCAGATTTTTTTTTACATACTATAGTATGACTTTTTTTTTTTGACGTATTTTTTTTTTGATTTTCAGACGACATACTATAGTATGACTTTTTTCATATTTTTGACATACTAAAGTATGACATTTTTGATTTTCAGACGACATACTTAGTATGACAGACGACATACTATAGTATGACTTTTTTTCAGATTTTTTGACGACACATACTATAGTATGACTTTTTTCGTATTTTTTGACTTTATGACTAAAGTATGACATTTTTGACCATTTTCGTATTTTTGACTTTTTTTCATTTTTTTTGACGACATACTATAGTATGACATTTTTTTTTTTACGACCATTTTGACTCTACATACTAAAGTATGACATTTTTGACCATTTTCGGACGACATACTATAGTATGACTTTTTTTCAGTATTTTTTGACGACATACTATAGTATGACTTTTTTTGGACATTTTTTTTTAATTACATACTACTAAAGTATGACATTTTGACCATTTTTTGACGACATACTATAGTATGACTTTTTTCGACATACTTTATGACGACATACTAAAGTATGACTTTTTTGACATTTTGATTTTTGACCATTTTCAGATTTTTGACCATTTTCGGACGACATACTATAGTATGACTTTTTTGAACTTTTTTGACGACATACTATAGTATGACTTTTTGACGTATACACATACTATAGTATGACTTTTTTATTTTTTGACGACATACTAAAGTACATAGTATGACTTTTTTTTAGTATTTTTTTACGACATACTATAGTATGACTTTTTTTCATATTTTTTGACGACATTTTTTTTTTAGTATATTTTTTTTCGACATACTATAGTATGACATTTTTGACCATTTTTTGACGACATACTATAGTATGACTTTTTTCCATTACTTTTTGACTCCACATTTTTGACTTTTTTTTTCGACGACATACTAAAGTATGACTTTTTTGACCATTTTTTTACGACATACTATAGTATGACTTTTTTTTATATTTTTTTGACGACATACTAAAGTATGACATTTTTGACCATTTTTGACGACATACTATAGTATGACTTTTTTTTTTTTTGACCATATTTTTGACCATTTTCAGACACATACTATAGTATGACATTTTTTCAGATTTTTTGACGACATACTATAGTATGACTTTTTTCATTTTTGACGACATACTATAGTATGACTTTTTTTTACGTTTTTTGACGATACTACTATAGTATGACTTTTTTTTATTTTTTGACGACATACTATAGTATGACTTTTTTCAGATTTTTATAGTACGACATACTATAGTATGACTTTTTTTATTTATTTTTGACGACATACTATAGTATGACTTTTTTTTCGTATTTTTGACGACATACTATAGTATGACTTTTTTGACCATTTTTTTGACGACATACTATAGTATGTATGACATTTTTTTTTGACCATTTTCGGACGACATACTATATTTTTTTGTGACATACTATAGTATATATGACTATAGTATGACTTTTGACTTACGTATGACTTTTTTGACACTTTTTGACGATATACTATAGTATGACTTTTTTTTATTGATTTTGACGACATACTACTAAAGTAACAGTATGACATTTTTTTTTTCGACCATTTTTTTTTACGACTATAAGTATACTATAGTATGACTTTTTCTCGTATTTTTTGACGACATACTAAAATATGACATTTTTGACCATTTTCAGACATACTATAGTATGACTTTTTTTTTTGACGTATACATACTATATGACTTTTTTTTTTTAAATATTTTTGACGACATACTATTTACTTTTGACGACATACTATAGTATGACTTTTTTTTCATACTAAAGTATGACATTTTTGACCATTTTTGGACGACATACTATAGTATGACTTTTTTCAGATTTTTTGACGACATACTATAGTATGACTTTTTTTCAGATTTTTGACTTTTTTTCATATTTTTGACATACTATAGTATGACTTTTTTTTCGTATTTTTGACGACATACTAAAGTATGACATTTTCGATGACATACTATAGTATGACTTTTTTTGACTATTTTTGACGACGTATATGACTTTTTTGACCATTTTTTTGACATTTTTAACCATTTTCGGACGACATACTATAGTATGACTTTTTTTCAGATACTTTTTGACGACATACTATAGTATGACTTTTTTTCGTATTTTTGACGACATACTAAAATATGACATTTTTGACCATTTTCAGATACTATACATACTATAGTATGACTTTTTTTCAGACTTTTGACGACATACTATAGTATGACTTTTTTTATGACTTTTTTTTTTTTTTATTTTTTGACTATTTTACTAAACTATAGTATGACATTTTTGACCATTTTTTCAGACGACATACTATAGTATGACTTTTTTTAGATACTTTTGACTTTTACATACTATACTATGACTATGACTTTTTTCAGTATTTTTTGACGACATACATACTAAAGTATGACATTTTTTCGATTTTTTTTACTATAGGATGACTTTTTTTATTTTTGACGACATACTAAAGTATGACATTTTTGACGACATACATACTATAGTATGACTTTTTTCATATTTTTGACTATACATACTATAGTATGACTTTTTTATACGTACTTTTTGACGACATACTAAAGTATGACTTTTTTGACCATTTTCAGACGACATACTATAATATGACTTTTTTTCAGTATTTTTGACTACATACTAAAGTATGACATTTTTGACCATTTTCGGACGACATACTATAGTATGACTTTTTTTCATATTTTTTGACCATTTTCGACATACTAAAGTATGACATTTTGACCATTTTCAGACATTTTGACCATTTTCAGACATACTAAAGTATGACTTTTTTTCATATTTTTGACAACATACTATAGTATGACATTTTTATGACTATTTTTGACGACATTTACATACTATAGTATGACTTTTTTTTCGTATTTTTTGACGACATACTAAAGTATGACTTTTTTGACAATTTTCGGACGACATACTCTAGTATGACTTTTTTCGTACTATAGTATGTTGTCAAAAAATACGAAAAAAAGTCATAGTATAGTATGTAGTCCGAAAATGGTCAAAAACATTTTTAATAAATATTGACATTTTATTGTTATAAGTATTCCACAAGATAAAATATAACTATATATAATAAATAAAACTGCAAATTATTCATATAACCATAATAATCACAAAAACACCAATTTGTTTTATCTTTTATTAATATTATTAAAGAAGAAATAAATAGAAATAAATAAATAAAGTAATGATAATAATCTGTGATCGTACATTGACTTTTAAAGATCCAGGAGATATAATATAAATAGACAAAATAGATAAATAAATAAAGTCATCCCCAACCGTCCTTAAACCCTTTAAACAAATAAATAGATTATTATTAAAAACATTATATATATGAAATAGCTGTTATCACTCAATGATAAGTGTTCCATATGAAATAAGTACAAAATAAGTACTAAGTTTGTAATCGCTGCATTATGCAACACAAACAGGGTCTATAATGACCTAAAGAGCAAACATTATAAATGCTTAAATAACGACGTCACTTCGTCATCGTGACAATAAATCAGCCCATAAAACAGGCTAAAGATCAAACCGCGTATAAAGACGTAGCATCGGAACAAGGACTCTACAATCCCGACTTCCCAGAGAACTTGGCAAACTTTAAAAACCTTTGAAATAAAGCAAAGACAAGGAAACAAACTGCAGCGACAGCAGTTTTTAGTTGGTTGTGATTTTGGCTTTGATGCAGGTGCAACCCACCGCAACTTTTTTGGAAACCAGTTTGAGATAGTATTTGTTATTGTTGTCTTCGTCGCTGTCTTCGTCGTTGTCAGCAATGATGTCGTCGTCGTCGTCGTAGTCGTCGTAGTCGTCGTCGTCGTCGTCGTCGTCGCTGTCTGTCTTGCACTTCACCCTCTTGAAAAACAACTTGGTCTGCATCACGGCTACAGAGTTGTAGTCCGTGGTCAGTGACCAGCTGCCGTCTTTTAAAACGAGGCAACCGTTGCAAAGACACTTGGCCTCCTCGTAGGTGGAAGGAAAGTGATTCTTCATGGTTTTGGTTCTGGAAGGAAACAAACAAAAACAACATAAACAAATTTATCCACAATCCAGGAAGTAACTCCAACAAGTAGCGATGAGGCAACAGCTGATGGGGTTTTCCTGCCTCAGGGACATTAAGGAGCGGCCGAGGAAATGAGGCAACAACAGCAGTGATTCTCCGTCTGGAGGACGTCCAACATCCTGCCTGAATTATGTAAACAACCGGGACATCGTCCTCAGTTATGACTAACGACTAGTGATTCAATCCCTCTAAACTCTGCACTAACGTAGAGTTTGAGTGTTCTGACACTATACTTTTATGTCGCAGTTGTTAAGTCGTGAAACTAAGAAGTTTAAGACCGAAGTTTTAAATAAAAACATAATTAAAACATTGTCTGGTTCTTTTCTTCTTCTACTGTTTATTGGAAGTAGAATCCTGCTGTTTGTCAGAAGGTTTGAACAATAATTAAATCTATAACTAGATGGATATATAACTAGATATATGGTTAACTGGACAGATCTATAACAAGATAGATCTATAACTAGAAAGATCAATAACTAGATATATCTATAACTAAACAGATCTATAACTAGATGAATCTATAACTAGACAGATCTATAACTAGAAAGATCAATAACTAGATATATCTATAACTAGACGGATCTATAACTAGAAAGATATATAACTAGTTAGATCTATAACATAAAAGATCAATAACTAGATATATCTATAACTAAACAGATCTATAACTAGTTAGATCTATAACTAGACAGATCTATAACTAGATATATCTATAACTAAACAGATCTATAACTAGATGAATCTATAACTATTTAGATCTATAACATAAAAGATCAATAACTAGATATATCTATAACTAAACAGATCTATAACTAGACAGATCTATAACATAAAAGATCAATAACTAGATATATCTATAACTAAACAGATCTATAACTAGACAAATCTATAACTAGACAGATCTATAACTAGATATATCTATAACTAAACAGATCTATAACTAGACAGATCTATAATTAGACGGATCTATAACATAAAAGATCAATAACTAGATATATTTATAACTAAACAGATCTATAACTAAACAGATCTATAACTAAACAGATCTATAATTAGACGGATCTATAACTAGATATTTTTAGATTTCCATATTTATTTAAATGTACTTTCCCTACTATTTTTAAAAAAAAAACTTTTTAAAGCAAATTTTTCCAAAACTTCCACTTTGTGTAAATGAAGTTGGGAATTTTTTCTTCTTTTTCTATAAAATATTCAAACATAAAATATTCAACCAGTTTCTCTCTGATCAGACGCGGCTGTTTTATTTGATGAACCAGTGAACTGTCGCTGTAACACCAGGTTTGTACTCACTCATATCTCCATGGAGACAGAGACCTGTCGTTTATAGGCGCGTGGTTCTTCACGGACGAGAAGTGTTGGACGTCCGGACATCCGCCAGGCGGCACCGGTGCGCCCGGTGCTGGAGTCACCGACCTCCGGTGGCGGCTCAGTTTCCTCAACGCTATTTTTTCCAGTTTGTCCTTTGAGTGACAACCGCACCGAGAACCGAGGACCGACGAGACGCTGAGTCCGATGATGAAAAATACGAGGAACTGCGGGAGTTTGGAGGAGAAACAATGAGTTGATGATGGAGACGAAGAAGAAAGAAGAAGAAGAAGCAGAAGCAGATTCTCACCTGTCTGACGTCCATGACGCGTGTGTTTTCCTGCTGATTGATTGATTAGTTGTTGAAGTGACTGTGAGTTTGAGTTTATGTTGAGCAGCAGCTCCCATCCTCTTTTATATCATCACCATCATCATCACCATCGGTGCAGCCTACCTGGGAAAAAACCCGCCATGAGGAAATGGAACACGTCCTCTACTTCCTCTTTTTTTTTTTTTTTTTTCATCTTTGAGGTGAAAGTTTTCTTCTTTTCTTCTAGGTGTCTGATGATGATGATGATGATGATGATGGTGGTGATGATGACACCATCATTACATCATCAAATCTTTTAATATTTTATTTGTTTATTTAGTATCAATCACCAAGGGGATTAGGGGGAAAAAAATCATCATCATTTTATTTTTTCAGTGATTCAATGGTTTTTACATAACATATATAACATTAATGGTTTTTTGGTGTTTTGTTTTACAAAATATGTATTAATTTATTCATAAATTAAATTCATTTATTCACAAAAGTTGTTTTGACTATATATATATATATATATGTATAAACATACATGTATGTATATATATATACACACACATATATTTATATATGTGTATGTATATACATACACATATATAAATATATCAAGAGAGAAGACATATACATACATATATATATGTATAGATATAGAAAATATATATACACATGTATATACACCACGCACACACATATATGTGTACATATACGCATATATATATACATACACATATGTATATATCAAGAGAGACGGCATATATATAAATACATATATATATGTATACACACATGTACTTATAATGCATGTATGTATATATATATATATATATATATATATATATATATATACACCATATACACACACACACACACATATATATATATATATATATATATATATATATATATACACACACACACGTGTGTATTTGACAGTAGGATTCTACCTAAAATAAACAGTAGAAGAAGAAAATGAAACCAGGTGTTTTAATTGTGTATTTATGTGTCTAATGATCTGATGTCATTCTTATTATTTCATATCAATTCTTAAATAATATATCAGTGAAAACTTTGCTTCTTCTCGTCTCTGGAGATTCAACGAGTTCAGAGTTGATCCCACAATAGACACGTTTTCTATTTTGCTGCCAAGTCTGTGAGACGTGAGGTAACCTGCTGCTGTAACGTCATCTCTGTGGTCATTGTCTTTAACATGAAACCAACAAAGAGAAAAAAGACTGAAAAGATCTGAATGTACCGGATTACAACACACACACACACACACACACACACACACACACACACTCACTAAACTACTACTCACCACATTTAACAGAAAAAAGAACAATTGAAACTTGACTCACAAACTTGATACATTCACTGTTTCAACCAAGAAGTGAGAAAAGACTTTTTAATAGTTTAATTAACTTTATATATATATATATATATATATATATATATATATATATATAATAGCTTATTTCTCTGCATCAATCTTTAATGTTTTTGTTGTTTAAAAATACATATAAAAAATTAAATGTATATGATGAATTAAATATTGACGTTGTTAATATGTGAGTGTTGTATCCACTGTTTGTTTCGCTGCCCCCTAGTGGCCACAAAAAAATACATTAAGAAAAATAAATAAATTTAAATAATTTGATAAGAAAGTGTCGAAGTTGACCGGTGGCGCCGGTGTACGGTGGCCCTGAGGTGGACAAAAACCAAAGCGCCGTTGTCACTTTAAAACGAGCGTGAAGAGAAAAACCAAAAGTGTTTTCTGAGATGTGTTTAATGTGGGAATGTCCTCTTATCTGCACCAGTGTATTCGGGGGCATTTACACTCAACTTTCCACAGGTCAGTCCCCTCGACTTCTGGGAAAATGAAGTGAGCCACGCCAGAGTTGAGCTGATTGATCACTATTTAATTCAAAGTCTGTAGAGAATTTAAAATGTCTGGAATGTGGTAACGAGAGCTGGAAAATGTTCACTCTCTTCAAAGTAAAAACAATTTTTAAAAATATTTTTTTGTAAACGTATTAACCCATTATTGCCGTCTGTATAATATTTGATAGCCGAGATTTTGAGACCACTATCTTATTATAACATGTTAAATAATAAAATTTTTTAAAATATAACATTTTTTAATAAATAATACAATGAATAAAAAAAATTAAAAATATATAAAATGATATGGCAAAATAATTTTAAAAAATTATATAAACAAATAAATAAAATTAGAAAAAAGTATACAAAATGATATAGCATTTTATATCTAAAAAAATATTAATTCGTTAAAAAAAAGAATCCTCTAATATATATGAAAAAAGATTATTTTTTTAAATTTTCTGGCTGTTATCTGATGTGTCTGACATTAATGGGTTTAAAAAAACAAAAAATGTGATATATTAATATATTCTTTTATATATAGATACAGATACTCTTTTGCTTTAAAAAGAAAAAAAAAATCCAAATCAAAAATTTTGTTTTTCTTACATATTGTGGTGAACTGATTGTAGGTTAATGAGACTATTTATATATATATATATATATATATATATATATATATATAAATAATGAAGGGGATCCAGATACTTTCCCATGATAAATATTATGTGAAAAAACGTTGGGACTTTTGTATTTTCTTCTGTCTTGAAGACAAAATGTACTGTGACGAACTAATAGAGGAAACATATTTTTAATATATATTCAAATAATAGCCAAAAGGTCTTTTCAAAAGGTCAAACACACACACACACACACACACACACACACATATATATATATATATATATATATATATATATATATATATATATATGTTTGTGTGTAAACTTAAAGTCGTAAAGCGTAAATTTGAAGTCTCTATTTTTAGCGTTCACTATAAACAGAATGTGACTGTACGATTGCATGATTATATATAAATATGCAAAAAAAAAAGGAAGTTACATCACTCAAATCGACTTCAAACTCACCAAACAAGTGACTGTGTCACAGAACAAATCGTTCACAATCAGTCAACGACTGGTCATGACTCATTTCCCCGTTGGGTGATTAATAAAGTTTAACTAAGAAAAATTAACATAAAATCTTTCACATTTATTCAAAATAGTTCAATTTTTTTATTTTTGTGAAAACGGTTCTAGAATCATTGGTTATGCATCTTTACTCACGTTATGTTGAATAAAAGATTTTCTCTTACAAAATTTCCTTCGAACGTTGAATTAATTTTACTTCGGTCGCTACGGTTACTACGGTCGCATCATGTTGCTTTTTAAGCGTCTTTTTTTAACGTTTCCACATCACGAAACGTTGACATTCGCGACTCGTTTATGTTTATGGAAAAACTTGTAGAACTGGTTCAGATAAAGGTCGCACATGTTTTTGTCAACATTTGAATGCAAAATATTTAACGTGTCCACATGTGAACTGATGCTCTGAACATGAGCTGTTGTTTTCTTCTGTACGTTGTTGTTGTTTGTTCGTGTAAGTGGTAACATTGTTTCTCTTCGTCACATGTTTTGTTCTTCAGGTCGAGTTGTTTTGTTCCTTGTTTTTTGTTTTGTTTGGTCGAGGCTGTTTATCTTTATACATCATGACTGGTTATTGTTGTTTGTTTTCTTAAGTCCTGGTTGTTTTTTTTACGCCTCAAGTCATAACTGTTTCGATAAGTCATGGTCGTTTGTTGCTTAACGTCATTATAGTTTGTTACTATCAGTTGTGGTAGTTTGTACAAGTCCTGGTAGTTTGTTCTATTAAGTCGTGGTAGTTTCTTTAAGTCGTGGTCATTTGTTTGTATAAGTAATGAGTGCTTCTAAAAATCATAGTAGTTTGTTTATATAAATCAGGGTAGTTTGTTTCTTTAAGTCATGGTTGTTTGTATCAGTCGTGGTTGTTTAAGTCGTGATCTTTGTTTTTGTAACGTCATTGTAGTTTGTTACTATGAGCTGTGGTAGTTTGTATAAGTCCTGGTAGTTTGTTTCTTTACGTCGTAGTAGTTTGTTTCTTGCCATTGTGGTAATTTGTTTCTTTACATCATAGTAGTTTGTTTCTTTATGTCATGGTAGTTTGTTTCTTTCTGTCATAGCAGTTTGTTTCTTTACGTCGTGGCAGTTTGTTTCTTACCGTCATGGTAGTTTGTTTCTTACTGTTATGGTAGTTTGTTTCTTACCGTCGTGGTAGTTTGTTTCTTACTGTCGTGGTAGTTTGTTTGTACATCAGCTCCTGACAGGAGAAGAAAGAACAAAGCTGACGTTCTCTTTATCAAAATAGTTTATTTCGAAGGCTGTTGTCACAAAAGCAAGACATAACTTGTCTTTAAATGTCCCTGTTCCATCTCTCAAAAAAAATCTTCCAACTAAAAACGTGACACAAATAAATCTGTTTATTTACTTGAGAAGAGCTAAAAAGAAAAAAACAATGTGGCAGATTTAAAAAAAAAAAAAAAAAAAGCAATATTTCACATCACTATCGTCTATAATAATAATCATACGTTTAAAATAATCTGATGACTCACTATTATCGATGAATAAATGGTTAAAGACCGTTCTCGGGTCGAACACGACGGTTTCGTGGATTTTTATACAAAGAGGTGACGTGAAGTCGACTCAGTCACATCACTTCACAGACAAGAAACGAACAAAAATTAAAAATAAAAAAGCAAAGAGAAGGTGGGGTCAGAGGAAGAGGACGACAGATGAATGAACGTGTATAAATCCCGTGTAATGAATCGAGATCGAGTTCACTTCACTACCTCTTTCTTCAGTTTCTGTAAAGTCTACGCTCCGTTCCTGAGACGTCACCGAGTGGCCCAGATGTTCCCTCCAGATGTTTCGGTTTTGTTTTTCCGTTTCGGTTTTGACGTAAACTACGGCCGCTCATTCGGGGAGTAAAAGTTTAGTCAAGTCACGTGAACGACTCTGACGGCAAAACAAAGCAGAAGATGGGTTTATTTTATTTTTTTTTGGTATTTGTTCTGTTTTTTTTTTTTTGGCAGCATGAACCATACAACATTTTTACACACCCACTGACAGTGGAAAAGAGAGAAGGGGCGGGGTCAGAAAAGGGGCGGGGTCAAAAAGAGGGCGGGGCCTCGACTTCTATTTGGCGGGGATCTTGGCTCGTTTCCGGGCGATGGCGTCCTCAACGGCCTTCAGCTGCTTCAGCAGCTCCTCGCGACGGGACAGTGTGTTGCTGGGCTTGTTGGAACCGGATCCAGATCCGAGGGCCGAGGCGGAACCGGGGGCCGGCGGTTTGCCCGACGGGGCCACCGGGGCTTTACCGGACGACTTGGGGGGAGGCGACAGAGGACGTTTTCTAAGAGAAGACAGAGACAAAAAGTCAATATAGTCATGGTAGTTTATGTTTCATGATAGTTTGTTGTTGTTTGTATAAGTTGTGGTAGTTTATATAAGTCATAGTTGTTTGTTTCTACAAGTCATGGCAGTTTCTATAAGTTGCGGTTGTTAGTTCCTCTAAGTAGTAGTTGTTTGTATAAGTTGTGGTAGTTTGTATAATTCATGGTTGTTTGTTTCTACAAATCGTGGTAGTTTGTTTCTACAAGTCATGGTGTTTTATAAGTCAAGGTAGTTTTACAAGTTCGTAGTTTGTTTCTATAAGTCGTGATAGTTTCTAAAAGTTGTGGCAGTTTGTATAAGTTGCGGTTGTTTCTTTCTACAAATCTGTCGGTAACGACATGTAGCAACAAAACATTCAAATATTTATTGGATGTTGTGTAGCCGGAGGTAAAACATCTCAAACATCTCGTAGACTATAGGTGATGAGTGACGGTCGGGGAGGTGACATTTAGGTTTTAAAACCTGTTACATCTTCTCAAGTCTTGATCTGTTCAAATCACAATCTGCTTTTAATTACCCACAATCCCACAAAACACAGTCAGCAGGTTTCACTGTTGTCACACGACAACAATCAAAACATTTTCAAAATATGTCTGACTCTTTCGAGCCCAGCCCCGCTACCATTTGTTTTGTTGTTGTTTTACATGCGAGCTACAATGCGGTGTAATATCTGGGGCGCTTCTACTTCTGTCATTTCTGTCGGACGTTCCTCATTTTTTTCGTTATTGTCACAAATCGCACCGGTTCACCTTATTCTAAAAACCCCGGCGCTTCGACTCGACAGGAAAGAAAGAAAACGTGAGTTTCCAGACTTCCAGAGGGATATTTGTCGTCACACCAACCTGTCTCCGTGGGGGGGCATCGGTCGGGGACCTTGGCCTCTGGGTCGATCCATTCGAGGGGAAAGCGGGGGTCGACCCGGCATCCGTTTATCGCGACCTGAAAATATTGGTTTGACAGTCGTTTGAGTTGGTTCAGGTAAGAAAAATCAACAAAACAACAGTTTAAACTGATCGATGATCAGATTTTATTAGATTTAGTTCAAAAGATTGTTACAAAATCTATAAACACAAGTTGTAAAGTTAAATGATCCTGAAACGAATCAGAATCGTATCATAACGAAAACATCGTATCAAAACGTTGCGTAAATATCGTAACCTAATGAAACGTAACAGTATCGTAATGGAATGACACGCAACGTATCGCAACAAAACATATCACATAAATATCGTACAAAATAATATCGCAATGCAACGAATGTAACAAAATCTTAGCGTAACGAAATAACAATATCGTAAAGTAAAGTAACGGAACAACAGTATCGTAACGTAACATAGCAACAAAACATAACATCGTACAAAACAATATCGTAACGTAACGAATGTAACAGAATCGTAGCGAACAATATCGTAAAGTAATGAAACATAACAGTATCGTAACGTAACGTATAAATATCGTACAAAAATCACAATGAAACATATCATATCATAATAAAAAGTAACAAATTGCGACGAAAAATTAAAGCGAAAAACTTATCGCAACTTAATATAATGTAACGTATCAATATTGTATTGGTATCAGATTATACTGTATCCACATGATGACGTATTGATTTCGCATCATATATCATCACATCAATATCGTAACGTATTGTTTGTCGTATTCTGTTGTAATTTATCGTGACTAATCTGAGTCAATATCTCCACTGAGCTGGATCGAGGATCAATACTGATGATTATATAGATTATATATAAGTGTGAAGCTACGGAGGCTGTGGGTGATTGATCCTGGTGGAGACGTTCCTCACCTCGGTCTGGAGACATGGCCATCCTCTTACTGAGAGGAGAACCTGGCCTGTCTTTGTCTGAAGGCAGGTACCGCTTCCTGTTCCCCTTATCTCCCTGCTCCTACAAAATAAAAGCATATAGTAACACATAATAGTAACGCTGACCTCGATGTTGAGTAAATGATGTAAATGTACGTCAACAGCTGGACAGTAACTGTATTAACCTTGTTTAGGAGGGTGAGTTTGATGTCTTTGTGAGAACCTGAACCTCCGTAGGTCCCCGGGGGGCCCATGGCTCCAGGTGGGGGGTGTACCGGGTGCCCTCCCCTGCTCCCAGGTCCTGATCTGGGGGCGGGGTTTCCTCCTCTGGGCGGAGCCCCGGACGGGTCGATCTTCCTGCGATCGTCCCTGAAAGGTTCGTCTTTCTTCGACGGCCTCTCTGTGACGACGAGTTTATAGACGAATGTGTACGTAAAAGAATTATATACGTGAAATTCATCGATTTCTTGTTGATATATACTTGTTGTTATATACTTGTAGATACTTGTTGTTGTTTATTCTATTTCACTGAAGTGACCAGAACGGTTACATTTACTTTATTTGATCTAGTTTCTTATTTCATTTATTTTTAAATTTACTTTGATTTATTTCATATATTGATATAAAATAGATATATGAAATAATAATAATATAAATTATATGCTATATATATATATATATATATATATATATATATACACACACACACACACATATACATACATATATATTTATATATAATTTTGTATTTCATTTATAATTCAAAAAATGCATTACATATTTTTATGCTTGTTTTTATATACATATATATTATAAATTAAATATATATATATATATATATATATATTTATTCATTTGTGTTAAATATTACACAGTATATTATTTAATTTTCTACACACACAATTTAAATAAGTTGAGTTATATATATATATATATATATATATATATATATAAATGTTAAATATTAGGTAATTACATTAAATTCCAATTCAAATAATTCCAATGTATTTTTAATTTATTAATCTATTTTATCAATGTATTTATTAATCTAATCTTTTTTTTACAGTGTACTCAACTTCAGCTGAGGAACTTCTCACTTATTTTATTGTAGCGCTCGTTCAGGTATTTTCCTCTTTGTTTATTTACACTTGACTTTTTATTTATTCATGGTTTAATGACCCGAGACTTTACATCGCTTCCATTATTTGAATACCAGCTTTTATAGAGAGAGAGAGGTTATGAACTGAGAACGGGAACCAACCTCTGTTCTTGTCTCTGCCGTGCGGAGGTCGCTCTCTGGCGCCCCCTCGTTCTTTGTGAGGGTGGTTCGGCGTCGGAGAGCGAGAACTGGCCGACGACACGGGACTCGCCAGGTCGGCGTACATGTCGTCGGAGTCTGCGCTACGAACCGAGCTGCTGCTGGACGACGCCGACGACACGGACGACACGCTGCTGACGCTCAGAGATCTGAGATAAGACAGGAATCACTGCTGTTTATACACTAGTGACCACACACACACACACACACTCTGAATACTTAACATACCTGGATTTCCTGGATGGTTTCACAGGACATGAAAAAAAAAAAAACAAGAGAGTTTCTCATTATATAAACATTCGTTGTTATTTTAGCTTATAAACGACGATTAAAAACATACGTGACGTGTGAAAAAGCGACGGTTTTAAACGTATAAATGTTTCTAAGTGCGACAGAAAAAAAAAAAGCTCAATAAACAAAGTTCTGTGGCCTCATTTATTCGTATTTTCACGCCTAAATGATGCAACGTACCGTTAGAATTTAAGCTAACAGCCACTAGCTGCTAGCGTGCTAAACTGATAGCTTCTTTTGCTTGTTCATCATCATTCAAGTGTCTTTTATTGTGAAATTTATTTGACAAAACGTTCTCAAGCGGCTAAAATTCCTCCAATGACAGTATTTAAGCTACTGGCTACTAGCGGCTAGCGTGCTAAGGCGCTAACTTCAAATTAGGTGAAGCAGATTGAATTTATTGATGTTTTCGTTTGTCTCGTCATCAACCCGCTGTCTTTTATTTTGAAATTTACTTGATAAAACCTGGTTAAAATTGCTCCAACTATAAAATGCGTTGACAGTATTTAAGCTAGCGGCTACTAGCTGCTAATGTGCTAGCTTTAACCTTGTCGCATGGTGATTAAGCTGTCTTTTACTTTGAAGCTGAAGCTTCCACTCGTGCGTGTCATATTTCAACCAGTTATTTCTCTGTCCGACTGGTTCTGTGGGTTCAGTTTCGACAACGAGCCTAAATAGCTAGTTCTCGCGGGGGCGAGTACCTCGATTTTCTGGATCCGGATCTGGAGCGTGAAAGGGAATTAGATGAAGATCTGGATCTGGAACTCGAACCAGTATAACTGCTACCGCTTCCGCTAACACTCCCGCTCACGGTTCGCCTGTAAAGAGACAAAACGTTCATGTTTGTGATTCTTTGATGTTAATTATCAATAATTTGAACATTTTTGTACCAGATGAAAAAAAAAAAAAGTGCACAGGAAGTCGGACGCATGCAAACAAATAAAGGTCTGAAACAAGCCGATATGCTGAAGGATGCAAATGTGACTCGACTGAGATCATGAGTGCGTCTTTGTTTAAACACCCATCATAGACTTTGTATTGACTTCACCATTAAAACCACCAGAAATTAGCATTTAGCATCAGGTAGCAAAGATTAAACACTTAGCGTACTTTTTGTAGCCATGTTTGTAAACACAGGAAGTATCTTTACCCATTTGTCCTTCTTCTTTTACTGAATCTAACGTCAGGACAACACAATCTTCTTCCCCAATTTCCCTGTACAAAGTGGATAAAGTGCTAACCGCTAGCAAGCTAAAGCATTAGCTTTAAATTAGCCGGAAAATGTTGAGTTTGTTGATATTTTTATTTGTCTTTTATTTTAAAAGACAACACTTCCTTGATCTATCTATGTTACACGCGTTGACAGTATTTAAGTCACTGGCTACTTCCTGCTAGCATGCTAAAGTGCTAGCTTTAACTTCCTAAAAAACATCGAGTCCGTCAATGTTTTTGTATTTGTATTTTATTTTGAAAGATGCTTGACAACACTTCCTCAGCAGTCGAAAAATTTATTTTGATGTTTGATCTATCAATGTTACATGTGTTGACAGTATTTAGCTCATTGGCTACTTCCTACTAGCATGCTAAAGTGCTAGCTACAAAACATTGAGTTTGTCAATGTTTTTGGATGCGTCTTTTATTTTGAAATATGCTTTATGACACTTCTTCGAGCGGTTCAAAATTACTTTGTTGGCTGACATATATATGCTCTTGGCTACTTCATACTAGCTTGCTAAAGTGCTAGCTTTAGCCTCCTGCAAAACATTGAGTTTGTCAAAGTTTTCGGATTTGGGTGTGTCTTTTATTTTGAAAGATGCTTGACAACGCTTCCTCAGCAGTCGAAAATGTATTTTGATGTCTGATCTATGAATGTCGGCTACTTCCTACTAGCTTGCTAAAGTGCTAGCTACAAAACGTTGAGTTTGTCAATGTTTTCGGATGTGGAAAGTGTCTCTTATTTTGAAATACGCTTCCTCAAGTGGGTCAAAAATCATTTTGTCGGTCGTTCTACTAATCTACACTTTCCACGCTGGTCCGACCTGTTTAGTTTCTGATCAAAACACGATTAATAATTAATCTGTTTAATTACTGTTTTTAAAATATCATCAACGTCCCGTTGCATCACTGGGAGGTGATCGGGTTTAAACAAAACAAAAAAATAATAAATAGAAAAATAAAACAGGTGTGTAGAGTTTTTCTTTCCTAGATAGTTTTCATGTTGCGACACTGGTTCCACCTACGCTCTTTTAACGCCCACAGATGAAAACAGTCAAACACATCCTTACTGTTATTACCTGCCCTTTAACAACTCTTCCCCGGTGGTTGACATTCTCTAGTCAAAGAAAAACATAAAAATAAATAAAACACAGAAGTGCATTTTTTTTCCCCCTTCGGACTGGCTCGCCCACTCGTACGCCCACGCCTCGCCTACTACGGTCTTCCCCAACAAACCGACATCTGGGATACACCTCCGCTCGTCATGGTTTTTTTTTTTTCGACCCGTACGTCCGCAAACTCGTATGCAGCCAATGCAAATACAAATGTGGGAGACACTGTTCTGTCAAATGCAAATGTATCTATTCATTGGTGATGTTGACATATTTCCTTTCACCGCGCTCAGTGCGTAAACAAACACGGAGGCAGTTTCCAAATGTGCATGCAACTTCCTCCCTATTTCCTGTTTTTTGCAGGGAATCAGGAGTCACAGTTGGCCGTGTGTTAACCCGACTAGTCGGTTGACTAATAAATTCGAATAAAACGGTCAAATTTAAACAAGTTGGTGTTGATTTTTCTCAGTCTATCTCACGGTTCTCACGCGTTCGTGAAGATAAAGACCCAACACAGAAGCTCTTCCTCTTTTTCTTCTTCCTCTTCTTTTTCAGGCGTTTGCAAACCAAACAAAAACATCACAACTCAGTTTACATCTCAGGCCACTGAAATAAACTCTAGACGTTCATCTGTCACTGTCTCATTTACATATCAGTCAGGTTTTGTTATCAGATACAAGGAACTTGGAAGGAAGTTAGTGTCATGTTCTTGATCACTGGACTGAAAAAAACAAAAGAAATGACGCATTTTTTGACTCTTTTGACTTTACCGACAAACGTACTATTTATTGTAAAATGTCAAGAAAACTGGGGGCACTTAGGGGGAAAAAAAAAAGAACCAAAAGGTATTATTCCTGCTTTCCGGATGAAACGTGTTTTACATATTAGTCAATTTATGTTGAAACTAAACATGAAGTAACTGATTAAATTACTAGACGCGTTTTTAGATTTTTGTACCTTTTCCGACATTACCGGAGAAATCCTACTTTTAACGAAACGTCACGAAAACTGGGGCCATTCAGGGAAAAAAACAAAAAACAAAACTGTATTTTCCCTACTTTCCGGAAACATGTGCTTTACATATCGGTCATTATCAGTTGTTGGATTTAACGTTTGCGCCTTTTTCTGAAATTACCGGAACGATTACCTGTGACTTTCAAAAACAAGAACAAAACGGTTTTTCCAACTTTCCGGATGAAATGTGCTTTGAATATTAGTCAATTTTTGTTGAAACCAAGTATGAAGTAACTGACGAAATCAACTATTTCCTGACCACTGGACTGAAACCGACAGGAAAAGATCAATTTTTAGACTTTTGTACCTTTTCCGACTTTACCGGAGAAGTACTACTTAACGTAACGTGTCAACAAAACTGTATTAAAAAGACAAAAATTGTTTTTCCTGTTTTCGGCCAAAAACATTTTCTTTTTTTTAATGGGAAACTAATGAAGAAAGATGCGTTTTAAGACGTTTTAGACCTTTTCTGACTTTACCGGAGGTGTCAACAAAACCGTATTAAAAGAAAGACAAAAAGGTTTTTTCCTTCTTTCTGGGCAAACGTGTTTTACATATTGGTCATTATAAGTTGTCATATACAGGGGACTTAACTAGGAAGTAACCGATCAAATCACTGGGTTGAAACAAGGAAAAACAAAACGCTTTTTTACACTTCTGGGCCTTTTCTGACATTACCGAACAATTCATCTATTCTTCTTAATAACAGTAAATGATTTTATCATTGTTGTTGGCAACAAAGCTGTAACACAATGCATCACGTTGCCGTTTTATCCGGCTACATTACCACCAAGAAGTTAAAAGGAACGTGCAAAGTTTTTAAACATATTTTTGCTTTAAAGTGTTCAAAGTCCAATGCCGGTCGAGTTAATAGTTAACAATCGATGATTCAAATGCTAAACTGTAACCGCACATAACCAGATGTTTATTTTAATAGTAGACAGAGTGGTAATAGCAGTAATAGAGTGGTTAACTATAAGACGTGTAACCAGTGTTGCAACTTCAAAATGTCCCGACCACATTGTTTCAACTAACAGGTCACGCTGGATTTGAAAGGAATAAAACAAAACCCGTTTCTATTTCCTGATTCCAGCAGGTGATGATAAACAAAACCAAACCAAACCAACCTCCGTGGGGGATGCTGCTGTCGTTCTTTCCGCCTTCCTTCTCTCGGGTTCGGAGGTTTGCCGGGTTCCCGTGGCGGTGGCGGTCTTCCCGCCCCGCTGCCGCTACGCCCCGGGACCGGCGCCACCAGGTTCCCGCGGATTTGCGGGAGCCTTGCCGCCCTCTATCATCGGTTTGGAAGGTCTACCCTGCGCTCCGCCGGGGGGCGGAGGACTGGGGGCCTTCTTCATCGGAGGCTTGTCCCTTCGAGGCGGGGGCATGCCGCCCGGCTTCATCGGCATACTTTAAGAAGAGAAGGACACTTGTTTATTTTTGTTCAAGCTTGTAGATGTCAAAGAACGCTGAGGAACTCGGAAGACTTACCCTTTAGCTAACATGGGAGAAAGTTCCGGTTTGTTCTTGGCGTTCCTTAGAACTGCCGGACTTGGCGAAAGAGACGTGGAGAATGATCGAGACCTGAAAATTGAATTAATGTCAAGATTAGAAAGACAAGATTTTGTGCTAACTGAGACTCTGGAAGGCTTTTATTGTGATTCCTGGAAGCCATTTTTTAATTCCTAAAGTCCTACGTAAGAAATATTTGGAAATATCAAAAATTACTACTTAAAACTACTTAACCAGACATCAACCAGAAACAATATCAAGAACTGCTAATACTTGAATTATCAGCCTCAATGTTCAGTAGAGTTAAACTGTTGACTCTGTTTGTCACGTTGAATAAAAACAACATTGGTATAAAGACTTTGGGCCCATTTTTTTGCATGTGATTTTTAATCTGTATGAAATTTGCAGCTTTAGTTTTGTGAAAATCTGTCTCACGTCCAAGAAAAACCAGGACTGAAATAGAAAATCTCTAAATGTGTCGCATCAAATGGAAACATTTATCATTATTATTATATTGAATCATGAATTGCAAATTGCAACAAAACGTAACATAAATCAAATTAAATTAAATTGTAACGTGAACCGAAATGAATCAACTTGGGAATCGGAATCAAATCAATTCAAGAAACTGCAAATCGAACCGAATCAAGTTGTATATTGTTTTGTATTGAATCGTGATCTGAATTGGATCAAAGTGCATCATATTGACCCGTGTGAATCAGTAGCAAAAACTGAAAACCTGAACCCAAAATCACTGACTTTGTTAAGACAAATAGAAACACTTTATAGTCAGTCCAATAAGAGTGACATTTGTGGAACATACTGAAATATTACACGCACGTGCGTATATGATATAACTATCTTAATGCGTAACCTTGAACGGCTGCCGCTGAAAGAGCTGCGCTGGGACGAGTGGCTGGAGTAGGAACTGAACGAAGACGAGCGGCTGCGGGACCGAGATGACCTGGAGCCTGTGTAGGATGAAGAGCGCGATGAAGACCTGCAACACAAAGAACATCAAGTTAAGAAAGAACCGGACCCTGCCCCTTTTTGGCTTTTTTTCCCTTCATGTAGTAGGGGTTGCTGATGCCGTTATCTTGCATCAAAACGGCCTTGCAATGTTGAAGACTCTGCACCTGAGAAAACTTTTTACAGCTTCATCAAAGACTTCTAAGAATGGCAGGATTGTCTTGTCTCCTTGGTGATGAAATCATGTTGTAAGTAAAAATGACATCATAGATATATCATAGACTCAATGAGGAGACTTCGCTGAACTCTTAATTTGACCCTTCATGTGGAAACCACAAAAGGAAGTTAAAACCAAGAGGCGTTTAGATGTAGATTTGGACATTTTCAGTGCATGGAGGAGAGGTAAAAACAAGACAAGATGATCTATTTTTAATGACTTTCACAATCAGGATGTTGAAATGTTCATATTTGCAGTGAGTAATGCTGCAGTGATGCAGCGGTTGTTCTTATTTCACAAGGAAATCTAGACTCACTGAACTTGTAAGAGGTCCTGTCTATTTTGGACAATAACTAGCTTGAGGCAACACTAACACCTACACCTCAACCTCTGACTCAACTGATACTACTGACCGAGCTTGACTGTCCAAAACGTCTGACAAGCGGCTCGCTAAAATTTCCACTAGATGTGTCTTAAGTCTGGTGTTTGAAGTTGAAGTGGACTGGTGGGACTTTGTGTATCATGTTTACACGGTCAACGTTTCCACCGTGAGTGTCATTACGACAGGAAAAAGAGGTGGCGCTTTTCATAGATATTTAGATAAAACGCCGGTCGATGGGCGTCTCTCAAAAATATATTTCTATATTAAAAAATATATTTTCTCTCTATCTTAAAAAATGGACAATTAAACAACTACCGGACCTAAAGGGAGTGGCAGTGTTATCAATTCAAGTTCATATTAATAAATGATCTGTTGTGCAGCCATGAGCTTGAATAGCTTTGGCTATTGTTCTTTGTTCTGTATAAATATCTTTATCTCTGAAGACTAAAAGTCGTGTTTTGTGACTGTTGACCTTGCACCAGCATGTTTCAACTATGACTTACTATAGATAAGTTCATTTTGAACAGGATAACCTTTCCGAAAAAAAAAAAAAACAGGTTAAATTTATCTCCTCCGTCATTGAGGTGACCTTCAAGTTAAGAGGTACCATTATTGATCCTGAAGATGGAAATTCCTTTTGACGCAACAGTGCAAAGGAATGGGGTCAAAACACAAACACACACACACACACACAGGAGTGTTGTGTGCTTGTGTCACGGTCAGTTGGAAGAAGGAAGTACGAGGCGTTCTGGAGGTCTGGATGTCGACATCCTACCTGGAGGAGTTGGACAAGGAGACGGAGGAGCCCGAGGGACGATGTCTCCGGCGACCCCGCGGCGGAGAACCCAGCCCGGGGCGCCTCCGCGGCGATTTGGACCGACGCCACGGGTCCTTCCACTCGTCCGGTCGCCTCATCAACGGAACGACCTCCTTCTTCCCCGGAGGCTCCATCGGCCTGCTGAGAGAGATCGAAAAGATCTGGCTAGAGACTCTTCATCCTAATCACTGTGACATCTGGTTGTATAGATAAAGGAACTTATGGGACCTTTGTGTCCTCATCAAACAGGTTCTGCACCGGTAAGCCCCATCCGGTAGGAATATGGTGGGAGGTATGATGCAAATACCTGTCGTCTTCAAAAAGACAACCACTTCATATCAACTAAAATATGATTTTTTTGTTCCCGGCAAATGGCCCGAACACCTCCCTGAAAACAAGACGTTGGGTAAGTCTTGTAAAACAGTCTTTTTAATAAACTCTGGGTTCACTTACTAATTTATTAGCGTTTCAGTTTATATGTAGGGACTCTATTCATGCTGCTTTGAAATTACTTCAACCAACGTAAAATACTTTCGAGGGGGTGTTTGACTTTCGTGGTGAAACAGACCATGAGGTCATGTTTATCCAGACCACTGGTACAGTTCAGTAGAATTCTTTGTTATATTAGAAATTCATGATGACTTGACAAATTTTAATACAATTAAACTTGGGAAAAACCCGTTCATGTTAATGCAAAAAAACTGAAAAAATAAAAATAAAAGCTTATGCTAACAGTTTTACTGCTGTCATGGTTGCACACCTGCCACTGAAGTATTTTTAAACACGAAATCAATTGTCTAAATACTGCAGTTTCGATGCAGGTCGCGACAAGAGTGTGTAGCATTTCACTCATCTGGCTGCAAACACGAACATATGAATAGAAGTGCTACTGCAGCGATCTGATTTCTCCATCGCTAAAGTAAAAAAGCAAAAAAAAAAAACCCTGCATGCATTCACTTTCTATTAAAAAAAAAAAAAAAAAAATGGAAGATGGATGGAAGAATACCAGCAGTTCAATCAGTCATTCAGTTTTCAGTCACTTGTGGTTAATTTAAGCAACAAGATCTGACATCATCGACCACAAATCGTGCTGCATCATACGAAATTGTACAACAACCGCGTTTACACATCACGATCTCTTTTAGGAACATTTTAGTCTTGCAATGGGGCACGTAGATCAAGTTGGAAAAACTGATCAACTTCTGATTCAGCAAATGATTCAGAGGACCCCGTTTGGTACAGTTAGGGCAACTGGACTCAGGTCTTGCGAAAAATCAGGCAATGGGAAATCCTTTTTAGAAATAAGTTCCTTTTATTTAAATGCTACTTCCTGTCTCACAGTCATATGTGATCTCTACAGTGATCTCGGGTTTGCTGAGCCCAACCCCACCCCAACCCTAGAGTCAGCTGACCCCAAGCCCAAACCCCACCCTCAGCCAGGCTAACCCAAACCCTAAAGGAATCGTATGCTGCTTTGGTTCTTGTTTGAGGACCCTGTATGGAAAACCGCTGGAGCGACTGGACACAGGTTTTCCTAAAAACGGGGCAATGGAAATTCATTTTAAGAATAAGTCCTTTTTATCTGAATACTTCTTCCTGTTCTCTACAGATCTGTAAGACTTTTGAATGCAAGCGGAGGTCAAACTTCCTGTCTTGCAATTATGTAAGATGAAGTACCATAACATCAGTAGGTCTTCCAGTCTGTCAAATTAACAATGACCTAATTGGAATTAGTATCAGATGCATATTTCCACTCGTTTAATTTGACCATTGCCATCAATTTCCTGTTTTTCATTTCTCATTTACAACTTCCCGTTTGTCGTTCTGTATTGTGTATTTATGGTATCTTCTCTAAGAATTGTAGAACTTTTACTTGTGGAAGGGAAACACTTTCACTTTGTCACTGTTGCGTGACAAAGAAAAACTTTAAACACCTGAGGATTGATGAGAACAGTACTTTGTGTTTCCTCCTTTTCTACCTCTTACCTGTAAATGTGCCTTTGAACTTTAGCCTGAGAGGAATTGTTTTATTTATCTTAGCATGACACTTCCTACTTATTGTGTGGCCTAGTCCAACTTTTATTTTTCTTTTAGTTGATGAAATGCATTTGGAGTTGCTGAATGCTTCAGGTTTGGTACAACAACAACCCGTAACCCGAGTTAACTGACCCCAACACCAACCCCAGTTAGCAGACCCATACCCCAACCCCAGTTAGCAGACCCCTGCCCCAACCCTGAGGTTAACTGACCCCAACACCAACCCCAGTTAGCAGACCCCTACCCCAACCCCAGAGTTAACTGACCCCAACACCAACCCCAGTTAGCAGACCCATACCCCAACCCCAGTTAGCTGACCCCTGCCCCAACCCTGAGATTAACTGACCCCAACACCAACCCCAGTTAGCAGACCCATACCCCAACCCTGAGGTTAACTGACCCCAACACCAACCCCAGTTAGCAGACCCCTACCCCAACCCCAGAGTTAAGTGACACCTACCTTGACCGTAAACCTGGACTTAGCTGATCCGAGCCCTTGGCCTAACAAAACCAAACCCTAAAGCAATTGTATGCTGCTTTGGAAGTATGTGGGGCGAATATTATGCACTTAGCCTTAGAGGAATTTCTTGATCTTGCAGTGTTTACACAATGTTTACACTGTGAGAACTAAAGGTAAAACACATACACAAAGTCAACCGTGATGCCGAAGATTAATAAAAATCACCATGACATGTGACAGCGCGTGGGAAACAGCGGATAACTAAAAAACAACTAGATTTACCATCAACAAGCAAGGGATTTTCCCCTCGTGGAGAGATATGATGTTTATTCTTGTAAACAAAAGGGCAATATATTAAGCATTTGTCTTGAAGCGCGCATCTAAATATTTGCTGGAGGAAATGAAACGGACGTACACGATAGGTCACTTTATGTCATATTTAACGCAAGGAGATTCGCATGTGAGGAAACTTCCGAGGAGTCATTAAGGACACGTAATGTCTGTACTTTAACCCCCGGATAGTGACACCTTGTTGCAAGTGGAAGGAGGAGAAAATTCACATCCTTCAGTTTGTGAAAAATTCCACAGGTGTGACGCAAGAGCAAACAAGTGACCTACTCCAGGGATTACACAGAGCTAAAAATAGAATCAAAACACGGGCGGTATGTTTAGCTTTTCAAATATTTAGTCCCACTGAACGATATCTTTCCTTTGAGGAAGAAAAAAAAAAAAGGTATGAGCTGGTTTGTTAGTGGATTTTATGACCAGCGCTGAGGGAAAAAAAAAAAAAAAAGTAGGACAACAAGGTTGGAGTTGAACTAAAACTGCTACTAATAGGAAAACCCATTTACAGAGGTGTTGCACTGTAAAAACATATCAATCCTGACCACAGTTTTAAATGTTTCCTGAATGAATTTGCATGAACTTCACGCTCGACTTGTTGGGACACTTGGACTCAAGAAAGTGAGACACAGAAAGTGTAAAATAAATAAAAAAAATTATATGAAACAAGGGGGGGGATTTGACACCTGCAGGTAAAGTTGCCTCAGTGCTTCTTAATCATCAGTGAAGACGTAGGCGTCGGCTGCTACTATATCACAATGACGGTGATGTTCGCGGCGCCTCGGGGGGGCGCCCTGACGAACGCATTGTTCAGACTTCCAAGAACACCGACTTGTGTTTTTCCACTGATGAAACTTGAGAGGCGACTTGGCCGCCGGCCACATCTGATTGGCAAAGCGGATCGTGTTTTATCTTGTCACGATTATTTACATGACACAGTTCAGGTGAGTCGACGGAAATTTCTTTACTTTTTGTGCTTCGAGTCTCACAAAGTGTCTACTTCGGCGCGTACACCAAAGCCCCCGAACGGTTACAATCGACTGTAGAGGGTCATCCAACGACTCTGGGCCCAAATTTTTGAATAAAATTTTGCAGCTTCAGTTTTGTGAAAATGTCTTTCGCATCCAAGAAAAACGGAAATCTGCAGCTTTAATTTCGTGAAAATCTCAACATGTCATATATCCGAATAAATCTCGACATCGAGTCGCGTTGTAACGTATCGTGAGCGTTGATCTTCCATAAGTATCTCGATACGTAGCGCATCGTATCATAAATTCGTGAGTCGGGACCCTTTCAAGCGAAAAATCGCAGCTTTAGTTAACGTGAAAATCTCAAAATTTAACATCCGAATAAATCTTGTCGATTTTATCAACATTTGAAGCGTGAAATTTGCAGCTTTACTTTTTACTTTGAAATGAAAATACCTCTAAATGTATTGATATCGTAGATTGAATCGTGACATTTTGAACCGGGAAATTAGCAAATTTAGTTTAACGATAATAAAACACCGATATCATAGTTGTATCGCAACATATCGTACGGTTAACGTTAAATTTAATAAAGTTTATGTCTTTTTACCGGTTTTGTTTTTTTTCCCTCAAAATTTCATATTTTCACATCTGAATAAATCTCAACACGGAGACTCATCATATTGTAAAACAGCTTTGGTTTTTGTGAAAATCTTAAGTTATGTCTAAATATACTGAATCTTATCGTGACCTTTTTTTGAAACAAACAGGAAATTAGCAATATTTTTTGTTTTTACTTTCGAGAAAAAGTTGAAACATCTGTTGAAAGGTCGTATATTATGTCAGAATCAGAAAGTCGTCCTAAAAATAAAGCTTCCTCTTAGTCTTTTAAAAACACGTGTGACCTTTGTGGATGACGTCACATCTTCAACGCGCAGCTCAGAAAAATTAATCAATTGAAATTGTTCCAACATCGACTTGTTCCTGTTGTTCCTATGATTGCGATCACTCATTACACAGCGGCGTACATCATCTCTGGATGATTCACCGTCTAAGCTTTCACACTTACTTCGGTGGCATGTTGAGAGGAGATCGCGGTTTCAGTTTGTCCTCGTCTTTTTTCTCGCGGGGGTCGCGAGGAGGTCGTACCCGGGGCCTCTCCTTCTCGTCGCGTTTCATCCGGTCCCTCTCCCACTCCTCTTTCCGCCGCATCCTCTCCTTCTCGCGTTCCCGTTCGCGCTCCCGCTCGCGTTCCCGCTGCCGCCGTTCCCGCTCGCGGTGATCTCGCTCCCGCTCCCGGTCGCGGTGGCGTTCCTGGGGGTCCCGCTCGCGTTCCCGCTCCTGTCGGGAAGGAACCAACGTGTTAGCGGTTAACTAAAAACCCACAAACAAACGGTTATTACTGCATTATTATTACGGGACAAAAGTTGCGTTTTGTTGCAATAAAGTTGCACGAACAAGTCAAAGTCAAACGATAAAAGCGTATTTGCTGATTTGCTGGGTCAGGTCAGTGTGTTGCAGAGGAATTGTGACGATGATTAATCAAAAAGAAGAAGTAAAAAAGTCAAAGATGACGAACTCTTTGCGGCTATTTCAACATTTTCTCTGGTGTTTACGTCATCAAAGACCCAAAACTTATTTTGTATCAGTGACAAGTTGACCCTCATAATCAAAAGGTCGTTGCTACAACAATATGACTTCACCTGAAACTATTTCTTGCTGCGGATTCACACATATTTGGTGATTCAGTGGTTTGGTTCGTGGACATATGACTCAATGTTTTGCAGAACACGACAACAATGATCGGGCAAAAATTACTTTCAATAAAAGATTTCAGGCCTGTTTGTCCAGGTTCGGGGCCTAATTTGCCCGATTTCCGAGCAACTTTTCTAAAAAATAAAAAGGAAACTTGTGACAAAAGTTGCGGACGTTGCTTTTAGACGTCTTGTTGCAAGAAAGTTGCAGGAGCAAGTCAAAGTTGCAAAACTTTTTTCCGCTGCATCTACATTTTCCAAAAGAAACAAGACAGAGTTGCCTCGAAGTTTTGCAGGAAACAACAACACTGGTTGGTCAAAAATTGCGAAGTTCGGATTGATTGAATTTGCATCAAATGTTGTGATCGCAATTTCACGAAATCCTGGAGAATATTTACTTAATTTCGTAGCATCTGTTCTTTAACAACTGTAATGAAAGTTACAGTGATTTCAGGTTTTATTTTTGTTGCAATAAAGTTGCAAATTTTTCCCCGTTTGCGTCCAAAAGAAACAAGGAAGTGAGTTTGCTGACATGGATCAAGGCTTCGCAGGACACTGACAACTGGTCAAAAATTGCACAAAAAGTTGCAGGGATTGTTCGATTTTTCAAGCTCGCGAAAGAAGTTGCAGGAATCTGTTGATTTTGTGTTAAAAGTTGCGATCTACAACTAAATTACAGCAGCCTATGTCGTGGCATCTGATCTTTCTTTTGTCTTTTAAATGCGATAAAAGTTACAGCGCTTGTAGACGTTCTGTTGCAATAAAGTTGCAGGAGCAAATCAAAGATGACAAACTCTTCGCGGCTATGTCGGTATTTTCTCACAGGTGTTTATTTTAACGACTGACTGTTGTTTACGTCGTCAAAGAACTAAAGCTTATTGTGTATCAGTGATACGTTAAAGTCTTTATTTAGTTTCTATCGTAAACAAAAGGTCGTTGCTACAACAAGAAGTTTAAACCGAAACTATTTCTTGCTGCGGATTCACACATATTTGGTGATTCAGTGGTTTGGTTCGTGGACGTATGACTCAATGTTTTGCAGAACACGACAACAATGATCGGGCAAAAATTACTTTCAATAAAAGATTTCAGGCCTGTTTGTCCAGGTTCGGGGCCTAATTTGCCCGATTTCGAGCAACTTTTCTAAAAAATAAAAAGGAAACTTGTGACAAAAGTTGCGGACGTTGCTTTTAGACGCCTTGTTGCAAGAAAGTTGCAGGAGCAAGTCAAAGTTGCAAAACGTTTTCCGTTGCATCTACATTTTCCAAAAGAAACAAGACAGAGTTGCCTCAAAGTTTTGCAGGAAACAACAACACTGGTTGGTCAAAATTGCTAAGTTCGGATTGATTGAATTTGCATCAAATGTTGTGATCGCAATTTCACGAAATCCTGGAGAATATTTACTTCCTAATTTCTTTTCTAGCATCTGTTCTTTAACAACTGTAATAAAAGTTGCAGTGATTTCAGGTTTTATTTTTGTTGCAATAAAGTTGCAAATTTTTCCCCGTTTGCGTCCAAAAGAAACAAGGAAGTGAGTTTGCTGACGTATGGATCAAGGCTTCGCAGGACACTGACAACAACTGGTCAAAAATTGCACAAAAAGTTGCAGGGATCGTTCGATTTTTCAAGCTCGTGAAAGAAGTTGCAGGAATCTGTTGATTTTGTGTTAAAAGTTGCGATCTACAACTAAATTGCAGCAGCCTATGTCGTGGCATCTGATCTTTCTTTTGTTTTTTAAATGCGATAAAAGTTACAGCGCTTGTAGACGTTCTGTTGCAATAAAGTTGCAGGAGCAAATCAAAGATGACAAACTCTTCGCGGCTATGTCGGTATTTTCTCACAGGTGTTTATTTTAACGACTGACTGTTGTTTACGTCGTCAAAGAACTAAAGCTTATTGTGTATCAGTGATACGTTAAAGTCTTTATTTAGTTTCTATCGTAAACAAAAGGTCGTTGCTACAACAAGAAGTTTAAACCGAAACTATTTCTTGCTGAGGATTCACACATATTTGGTGATTCAGTGGTTTGGTTCGTGGACGTATGACTCAATGTTTTGAAGAACACGACAACAATAATCGGGCAAAAATTACTTTCAATAAAAGATTTCAGGCCTGTTTGTCCAGGTTCGGGGCCTAATTTGCCCGATTTCCGAGCAACTTTTCTAAAAAAATGAAAAGGAAACTTGTGACAAAAGTTGCGGACGTTGCTTTTAGACGTCTTGTTGCAAGAAAGTTGCAGGAGCAAGTCAAAGTTGCAAAACGTTTTTCTGTTGCATCTACATTTTCCAAAAGAAACAAGACAGAGTTGCCTCAAAGTTTTGCAGGAAACAACAACACTGGTTGGTCAAAAATTGCGAAGTTCAGATTGATTGAATTTGCATCAAATGTTGTGATCGCAATTTCACGAAATCCTGGAGAATATTTACTTAATTTCGTAGCATCTGTTCTTTAACAACTGTAACGAAAGTTGCAGTGATTTCAGGTTTTATTTTTGTTGCAATAAAGTTGCAAATTTTTCCCCGTTTGCGTCCAAAAGAAACAAGGAAGTGAGTTTGCTGACGTATGGATCAAGGCTTCGCAGGACACTGACAACAACTGGTCAAAAATTGCACAAAAAGTTGCAGGGATCGTTCGATTTTTCAAGCTCGTGAAAGAAGTTGCAGGAATCTGTTGATTTTGCGTTAAAGTTGCGATCTACAACTAAATTACAGCAGCCTATGTCGTGGCATCTGATCTTGCTTTTGTTTTTTAAATGCGATAAAAGTTACAGCGCTTGTAGACGTTCTGTTGCAATAAAGTTGCAGGAGCAAATCAAAGATGACAAACTCTTCGCGGCTATGTCGGTATTTTCTCACAGGTGTTTATTTTAACGACTGACTGTTGTTTACGTCGTCAAAGAACTAAAGCTTATTGTGTATCAGTGATACGTTAAAGTCTTTATTTAGTTTCTATTGTAAACAAAAGGTCGTTGCTACAACAAGAAGTTTAAACCGAAACTATTTCTTGCTGCGGATTCACACATATTTGGTGATTCAGTGGTTTGGTTCGTGGACGTATGACTCAATGTTTTGCAGAACACGACAACAATGATCGGGCAAAAATTACTTTCAATAAAAGATTTCAGGCCTGTTTGTCCAGGTTCGGGGCCTAATTTGCCCGATTTCCGAGCAACTTTTCTAAAAAATAAAAAGGAAACTTGTGACAAAAGTTGCGGACGTTGCTTTTAGGCGCCTTGTTGCAAGAAAGTTGCAGGAGCAAGTCAAAGTTGCAAAACGTTTTTCGTTGCATCTACATTTTCCAAAAGAAACAAGACAGAGTTGCCTCAAAGTTTTGCAGGAAACAACAACACTGGTTGGTCAAAAATTGCTAAGTTCAGGGATTGATTGAATTTGCATCAAATGTTGTGATCGCAATTTCACGAAATCCTGGAGAATATTTACTTAATTTTTCTGAGACCATCGCAGCATCTGTTCTTTTAACAACTGTAATACTTGTAAAAAAGTTGCAGTGATTTCAGGTTTTATTTTTGTTGCAATAAAGTTGCAAATTTTTCCCCCGTTTGCGTCCAAAAAAAACAAGGAAGTGAGTTTGCTGACGATGGATCAAGGCTTCGCGAGGACACTGACAACAACTGGTCAAAATTGCACAAAAGTTGCAGGGATTGTTCGATTTTTCAAGCTCGTGAAAGAAGTTGCAGGAATCTGTTGATTTTGTGTTAAAGTTGCGATCTACAACTAAATTACAGCAGCCTATGTCGTGGCATCTGATCTTTCTTTTGTTTTTTAAATGCGATAAAAGTTACAGCGCTTGTAGACGTTCTGTTGCAATAAAGTTGCAGGAGCAAATCAAAGATGACAAACTCTTCGCGGCTATGTCGGTATTTTCTCACAGGTGTTTATTTTAACGACTGACTGTTGTTTACGCTGTCAAAGAACTAAAGCTTATTGTGTATCAGTGATACGTTAAAGTCTTTATTTAGTTTCTATTGTAAACAAAAGGTCGTTGCTACAACAAGAAGTTTAAACCGAAACTATTTCTTGCTGCGGATTCACACATATTTGGTGATTCAGTGGTTTGGTTCGTGGACGTATGACTCAATGTTTTGCAAGAACACGACAACAATGATCGGGCAAAAATTACTTTCAATAAAAGATTTCAGGCCTGTTTGTCCAGGTTCGGGGCCTAATTTGCCCGATTTCCGAGCAACTTTTCTAAAAAATAAAAAGGAAACTTGTGACAAAAGTTGCGGACGTTGCTTTTAGACGTCTTGTTGCAAGAAAGTTGCAAAAAAATTTTCCGTTGCATCTACATTTTCCAAAAGAAACAAGACAAAGTTGCCTCAAAGTTTTGCAGAAAACAACAACACTGGTTGGTCAAAAATTGCTAAGTTGGGATTGTCTGAATTTGCGTCAAATGTTGTGATCGTAATATCACGAAATCCTGGAGAATCTGATCGACCTTCCTGTTTTTGTGGGACTTTTCTGAGAAATTTACCTAATTTCGTAGCATCTGTTCTTTAATACTTGTAATAAAAGTTGCCGTGATTTCAGGCTTTATTTTTGTTGCAATAAAGTTGCAAATTTTTTTCCCCGTTTGCGTCCAAAAGAAACAAGGAAGTGAGTTTGCTGATGCATGAATCAACATTTCACAGGAAATTATGATGGGAATTGGCCACAAATTGTAAAGTTGCACGAGAATCGGTTGAAATTGCGGAAAAGTTGCGATCGCAACTAAATTAGTGCCTCCAGGATTTGGGTTAACTTTTTTTTTTCTGTTGAGACTAATTTTGAGGCTTTTTTTTTTCTTTTTAAAACAAAAAATTGCAATAAAAGTTGCAGTGGTTTCGGATGTTTTGTTGCAATAAAGTTTCAGGAACAAGTCAAAGTTGCGATTTCTTCTCCCCGTTGCATCTACATCTGCCAAAACAAACAAGGAAGAGACTTTGTTGACGTTTCGTGGGAAGCTACGATGATAATTGGTCAAAAATTGCGAAAAAGTTGCAGTGATCGGTCAAAGTTGCAAGGTCGCGCGAGAATCAACGTTATGAACGGGATTGAATGGGTTGAATCAGCTGAATTTGCAATGGCAACTAAATTTTTTGATTTTTTTTCAAACTGTTGCAGGCTAATTTTGCAACTTTTCTTTTTTTTTTTTAAAAAAAAATGTGATAAAAGTTGCGATGTTTCTGAGCATTTTGTTGTAATAAAGTTGCGATTTGTTTCCCTGGATACAGATGCTGCTTCTCTTGGTCTTTAGCAGTGGAAACGAAACATGACACTTTTTTGTTTTTTTAAATATCAAATGTTTCTTGCGTCATCAAATGAATTTGTTGATGTACGGATTAACATTTGCCCGGCAATGACGTCGGGGATGATCCGTCCAAAATTACAAAGTTGCGCAAGAATTGTCGGAAATTGGTCAAATTTCACGTGGGCCTTTTTGTTTTTTTGAGACAGCAGCTTTTTGAAGAAACAAAAAAAAAAAAAAAAAAAAATGGGAAAAAAATAGGACGTTTCGTTGCAATAAAGTTGCAACGAAACGTCAATCGTACTTACGCTGTAGTGGTACGGTAGAGGAGCTTCTGTGTACTGGACTCGGAAGTTTTCGTACTGCCCACCTCGCCACAGAGCCTCCATTTCATAGTCGTAGTACGGGTCGTTGTAGGGGTCGCTGAGGACGGTAGCGTATTTTAGAAACTCAAAAATTTTTTAGACGACGAACAAAACGAGTCGACACTTACCTGTATAACGGGTCTCGGAAATCCACTTCACTGCAAGAGGAAACGGGACAAGCGTCAATAAAAGCTGATTAAATGTGGATATTTGAGTTACGTCGGATAAAAGAGTCGTACTCTCTGATGATGCGGTAGCTGCGTTCTCGGAAGAAGTCGTTCTCTTTGTCGAATTCCCGCTCGTCTTCCCCGATGGTCACGTTGAAACGTTTCTCTTCGAAGTCGGGTTCCTGTTCTTTACGGATCGTTGCTTTTTTCAGAACCTGGTGGTTAAAGAATAAATTCAGACTCCGGTTTTTACTTTTTTGGTTTCTGTCAATGACTAAAACTTTGTTTCAGCAGCTCAACAATAAACCAGTGAATCATAAACAGCTGACAGCAGCCACCTAGTGGTTAAAAATGTGAATGAACGTTTAACTATATTTTAAAAAAAATTCAAGAGATCAAAATTTTGCTTAAGAAATTACACAAAATATCAAGTAAAATGACCAAAAATGTGATAAAATGTAAGTTTAGAAATAAAATAGCTTTAAAAATTTGTAATTTTAATAAAATAATCAACTAAAACAAAAATTTTTTACACATAATCTCAAAACCTATTTGATATTAAATTTGATTAATAAATTCCATAAAATTTTTACCATATATGTTTTAAAGCACTTTTTTTAATGAAATTTTATATGTTGGGTAATATATTTAACATAAATAACATTTTGACAGAACTTTTCTAATATAAAATAACTAGTTTGTTGTGTTTAAGGAGAAAACGTCGACTGTGTCTCGTGGTTTCCAGATTTATCTCCAACGGGTCCAGGAAACTTCCACGTGCGTCAACAGACGGACGTTGCCTCATTTAACACGCGTCTCGAGTTTCGCAAACATCCAGCGGATCGAGTGTTTACCTCTTTAGCGTGTCTCAGGCCGCGCTCCCAGGCGCTCTCCACCGGAGGCTCCACCGGAGGAGGAGGAGGAGGCAGCTCCTCCGGGGCCGGGGCCGCCTGAAACGGTCGTTGACATAAATACTCTTTCGTTCTAGTGTTTGAACAGCGGTAACATTTCTTCCTTCAGTTCGACGGGAATATACATGAATACCCACCCAGGGATTGTTGGGAATGAGGGGGTGCGGTCCTCCAGGAGGAGCCCCGTTCGGGGAGAACAGGTCCGGTTTGGTGATGAGGGAGTAGTTGCCTTTATCGTTGACTCCCGGGTGAATGAAGCGACAGTTCATCCCCCAGGTGCAGTTTCCTGGAGGAAATGATGACGTTGACACGAACGAGTGAATAAAAACAGACACATTTCTAACCAACAGGACATTTTTAGAAATTAACTAAATATTTATTTACTAACATAGTTTCAATTCGTACACGTACGTTATTTTAATCTGCGTATTTTATAAATATAATAATAAACATTTATTACATATTAGAAGTTAACTCATTTAATAATTTATACATTTAATGATTTAATCTCTTAAGTTTTAATCTAAATTTATTTAAACTTTTTCTGGTTTGTTTTTTAAACTTTAAATGAAATAATAGATATAAATAAAATTAACGGCATTTAATTCATATTTAATAAAGAAATTAAATTCTATTTATTTACTATTAAATCATAAGTTAATTACATATAAATATGAACCTAATCGCAAGCATAACTTTTATTTATTTATACATTTATTTTCTATTTAACTTTTATTTTAAACATTTAAATCTATTTATTGTTTTTATTTAAAATTTACTTGTACTTATTAATCAATTTCTGTTTAATTTGTAAATTCATCACATCAATAATTACAATTTATTATATGTTTAATTTAAACATTTAGATCTATTTATTATTTTTATTTACTCGTAATTACGAATTAATTTCTGTTTTTTGTTTAATTTAAACATTTAAATCAATTTATTGCTTTTATTTAAATTCATTTACTTGTAATTATTAATTAATTTGTTTATGTTTAATTTAAACATTTAAATCTATTTAAGTGTTTTTATTAGATTTTTTTTACATTTATTTATATTGTTCATAAATATATATAAGTTAGTATGTAAATATAAATAATATAAATAATCATAATTAAATTATAATGAAATAAATAAAATAGATAAAATGTATTTTAGATTTATATTTAATAGTTTATGCATTTTAAAAATATATATATAAACATTTTAAACGTAATTTATATTCAAATTATTATTATTATTATTATTATTATTTTAAAAAGCATTTGACACTTAAGTAAAATATCTAAATAGAAACGTTTTCATTTCATTTTCTGTTTTTTATCGAAACATGATGAAACTTTACATTCGTTCCAAACAGTTTAACTCATCTCATCTTAGTCAGAGACGTTTCATCACTAGTTCTACTTGTTGATATTTGGTCAGTCGGGTCCCTCTGCTGGTGAACTATCGCGACAACACGATGTAAACGTCTACAACCAGTTCTACCGACGGACACGAGGCGACGACATCACCGACCTTTAATGAAGAACCTGCAGATCGGCCGAGGTCGGATCTTTCTGTCCGACGGATCTTTGACTTCTCCTTCCTCCAGGTCGTCGTCCTGCTCGCGTGGAAACAAACATTCGTCAGGTCAAAGGTCACAGCGTAATGTCTGGTTCGTTCTTTTTACAGATGGAACAACACGATGGTGACGTCACACTGATAAAACTGCTGAATTCTAGAATTATAGAACTTTGCTCAGTTCTTCAAACCTGAATGAAGTTTGAAATTTAATTTACCTTTAATCTTTTTAAGACCGAATCACATCGTTGATCCTCTTTAGCGCGTTCACGTTAGCTAGCTATTTATCTCCGCTGATTCTATGAGGGCAGGGCGGAGAAATTTCCCAGCATGCACCAGGACGAGGATGCAGTCGTCGAAAAAGTCAGCGATTTAACTGATAAACTTATAGACACGTTTAACTTATTAAGCTAACGAACTGCTAATCAGTGGCGTTCGTAAACATTAGCGTTAGCTAGCAGTCGACAGCTCTGCCGACGCCTTCTTTGTTTGATTGTTGCCATGGAGACGTGTTGCGTCATCTCATATCGCAACTGGCGACGGCTCCTACCGACGTGAAACTAGGGTGGGAGGTATAAGCAGTAAAAACGTTATGCGATAAAAATTCGGCCGACGATAGAGATTTTGATTACATTACATCATCAAAATGAGTCACGCTTGCGTCGCCGTTCAGAAAAACGGCTGCGAGCAGTGAGCACACGGAGGAGGAGACGATGTAACGTCCATGATATGGTCGTGGTTTGGATTTAACCTCTTCTTCCTCGACGGCCCCGGTACCGGGGACAGAGCGGGTCACATCTGATTTCAGGGCGTGTAGCGTCAGCTGTGCCGCATAAACATCGGCGTGATTATCTCGTCAGAATCGCCAGAATCCCGCCGCCCCCACAAATCCACAGCAATAACGCCTTATTTCCTAAACAACTACATCTCCCAGAGTGCTTTGTGAGCAGTTTTCGGTTATAACTGGTGATTGGTTAATGTAAACGTACTCGCAAAGTTTTCTATAAATATAGTTTTGCACTTTAAATTTTATTAAAGTAACATTCTTGAGGAGGAAAATTCTAGCAGGAAGTTTTTTTCTAAACTGTTAATTAACATAAAACAGTTTAGAAAACAACTTCCTGCTAGAATTTTCCTCCTTTTCAGAAACGCCAAAGTTACTGCGCGATATCGCGATATAAATTTTATGCCTGCTTGTAACGGTAGAGTAGCGGGATGTTGAGGAGTAAAAACTGACGCTTGTATTCTGTAATTTAAATTTAATAAAGGTGACACAGAATCAAAAACCTTTTTTTTTTTTTTTTACCTCGTCTTTGTCGTAGAACGTTAGTCCGCCGCATTCCGGAACATTTGCTAAGTGCTGGAAATTCTGAACATCGTATTTTTGAGAATTTCCTCTGTTAGAAACGTCCGCTAGGAAATGGGTCGATGTGTCTCACTTTTATGAAACTTCTGAGACCAAACCGACATTAAATTGTGTATATGTCACATCACAGAACAAGGATCAAAACCTTTAAAGAAATTACATTTACTTACGTCAATTTCTCCTTCGTCGATCTCTCCGTCGTCTTCCTCCTTCTTCTTCTCTCTGAATGAATCTCGTCTCTCGGGTCCTTTAGACTCGTCCGTCCTCTTGGACTCGTTGTTTCTCGGAGACGGAGGAAGAATCGGTTTCTTCTCTTTCTTTTTTCCTCCTTTGTCTTCGTTGTTGTTGTTGTTGTCATCGTCGTCTCCAGCGGCGACAGCAGCAGCAGCAGCTGCGACATCGTCCTCGTCTTCGTCGTCCTCCGGCGCCGGGATGCTCGGCTCCTCTGGGACTTCCTCGTCGTAGTCCAGCTCGTGCTCGTCCAGTTCTCGCGACACGGACGCCGAGTCGTCCTTTGTCTCCTTGGCGACGGCGACTCTTCGTCCTCTCTCGTCGTCGTCCTCGTCGACCGCCTGAGGCTCGTATCGTTTCTCTCGATCTTCTCCGTCCTCATCTGGAGACAGCGGCGTATCGACGACCTGCTCCTCCTCATCCTCCTCGTCGCCGTCCATCAACACGATCGTCTCCTCCTCCTGTCCCGTCCCTCCCGTCTCCACGTCCTCCGGATCGGACACGAAATCAGGGACGACCTCATCTTCTTCCTCTTCATCGTCAATCTCCCCCAACGCCGCCGCAGCAGCCGCCTCGTCCTCGTTGTCGTCGTCCTCCAGCAGGCGTCCGTTCTCCTCCTCGTGGACGATCTCGCTGTCCGAGACGACGCGGTCCTCGTCTTCGTCGGACGAGTCCAGCAGGTCGCATTCGGAAAGGCCCTTCTCCTCTTCCTCGGGGGACTGAGGCGACTGCGTAGGACTTTCAGGAGAATCCATCAGAAAATTCTGACGTAAAAAAAACAAACAGAAAAATAACACGTTAGCAAGTAGCATGATTCTGCACATCTGGACCAGGTACACTCCACAACTGTAGGGTAGTACGTGCATCCAGCCGAGCTAATTAGACTTAACATCAATTCAAAATCATGACCTTAGTGTAAAAACCAAAACAACAGAATAATAAAGTTGTGTTTTCTAGCCAAATGTTGTTCAGGAGAATCCAAGAAAAATCTGACGTAAACACAAAAATAACACATTAAAAACTAGCAACTAGCATGCTAACATGACTAAGCTAACGATTTAAAATCATTATTTTTTACATAAACACAAAGTGAAATGCAACAAATAAAGTTTTTAGAAAATTCAAAAAATTTGGCAAAACACAAAACTATGCGTTAAAAAGTAGCATGCTAACCCAGCTAAGCTAACTAGACTTTAAGTCAATTACAAATAATTTTTGTTGCAATAAAAGCCAAGAAAAACAGGAAAATAAAGTTATTTTACTTTTAATTTTTTTTTTAAACTTGCTAAGTAACCTGGTGAAGTTAAGTAGATTTTGAAAATTTAAATTGTGTCACTTTTTATTCATAATATTTACATAAACATTAAGTAAAACATCAAAAACATATTAACTAACAGTTGTTTTTTAAAACTATTTCTAAATGTTTTTTTTTAACTAATTTTTAGCCAAATTTTATCAACTATACCTGCTTGTTTACATTAGCTAAACATCATATTAAATATATATTTTAATCAAATAAAATAAAGTATTATAAAATACAATAAATTACAGTACATGTGATGCTAGCAAATTTTTGTTTTATTTAGCAATTATTATAAATAACAGCTCACCTTACAATCAAAATTTAAATGTAATTATCATCTATTTAGCCTAAATAAATTAGCTAAATCACAATTTATCAATAAAATGATTATTTATAATACTTTTTCAGCTTTTAACGATGCTAATTTAACAGCAAAAGAGACTAATTCCTAGCTAGCTAGCTAGCTACCTAGCTGACAAGTGTTAGCGCTAAAAGCTAAACATCACTAACACGTCAGTTGTTTTTAATTGTTTTCAAAAGTAGCGTAATATTTATAAACGCGTCACGAAGAGTAGAAAGTTTGTAAATGTTATATAAGAGAAATGACCGGTAACATAGCGGCTAATTGCTAATAGGTCGCGCTAGTTAACTAGTTAGCAAACAAGGCCCCATAACTCTGCAGCGCGATTAGATCTAGCTAGCCGACTAGCACGTTAGCATCTCTAGGTGGTAAATATTCAATAATATAAATATATATATCAACCGGTTTGGAGGGGGGAAGGGGGTTAAGCTAGCCGGAAGCTGTCACATTAGCATCGAGCGCACACTGTGCTACATTTAGCCTCGTCTTTCAATTAACAATGCAACCTCTGCTGGCGCTAAGCTAACAGCGCTGCTACACTCCCAGCTAGCCGCTAACAAACACACCACATTTGCATTCACCTTTGCCGACCGGGAGGTGATAAAAGACGGCGCTGCTTCGTTACGAGCTCCGCTCTCCCGCTGATAGCCTGTTCACCGTCTACAATAAATATTAAAGCTTCGGTTTAGCCGCTGTGCTGGAGAAAATACAACAGCCCGCACGGCACAGCGAGAGCGGCCATTACCTTGACGTCATCAAAGAGCGACAGTCTGAGGGGAAGAGGCGGGGCCCTAAAGAAAACATATTAAAATTATGGAATTTAAACAACAATAAAAAGCAAACAACAAACATTTATGTATTTACACATTTTATTATTATTTTTGTAGAGATATTAACAAATTATATAAATATATAGTGTAAATATAAATGAATATTTGTAAATATAAATGAATCAAATGTACTTTTTTAAATGATATATAATTTGTAAAAGTTTCTTAATAATATATAATATATTTTTAATAAAATAAATATTTGTATAAATATAACCAATATTCTAATATTAAGTTTTTGTAATTGTTTGTAAATAATATATTAAGTTTTGTAAATATACATAATAGAAAAATAATTTTAAAAAATAATTTTAAAAATATAATAAAAATAGCAAAATGTAATTAATTAATTAATCTTGATTTAAATATATATTTAAATATATATTGTCTGTTTAATAAAAAAATACTAAAATACTAAAAAAAAAAAAAAAATACTATTATCCTAAAATTAAATAGACATTAAATCAGTTGCTCTTATCGCCATAAAAAATTAAAACAAATGCAAAAAATAAATCACATTGCATCGAGTTCTTGGTTTTTTTTCCCCCTTCCAGCGTTTAGCCACTAGGTGGCAGCAGTGACTCACTGACTTGAGTACATGTTGACAAAATGAACATTTCAAATATTGATGTTTAATTTCCAAGTGAAGTTCTGAACATTTCTGATCAAACTTTTCCAGCAAAAAAAAACAATGAAACTTTAATATATCAATATCAGATGGAACCAGTTGGAGGCAACTTTAAGTTATTGAATATTTATCAGTATTAATATCACCCTGTCTACAAAGACACAAATTATGAATGAAACTAGTTCTAATTCGTCTCAGACCTCTTGTGTTTCTCCAGACTCCAACAAACATTAAATTAGTTACGGACGAATCGTCGCGTTCACTTGAAACACACGAGTCCTGACAGCAGCGAGCCAGGGACTCGAGTGTTGAGGCAGCAGCCGCCAGAGCTTTATGACGATGAACCGTCAAGCTGGAGAACACACAATATGTGACTTCCTGTTGTTACTTTCAAAATAAAACCACTCTTGTTGCACTTTAAAACTATCAATGAGTCTGTTTTACAAGACTTAGCCAAGGTCTTGGTGATGAAGGGTGTTCCAGATCAGCACATTCATCATTTATGTTTTTGTTATGAAAACAAGACGTTGAGTGAGTTTGTGATGCATGTACTACCCTACCGTTGTGGAGTGTTGTTGCTGTTGGTTTTGGGTGTTTCGGATCAGCAGATTCATCATTTTCTTGAACAACAGTCAATGTGCCTGTGAAAAGCGAAGAAAAAAAAGATGAATCTGCTGATCTGGAACATCCTTCATCACCAGTTGTTATGAAAACAAGACGCTGGGTGAGTCAGCGATGCATGTACTACCCTACGGTTGTGGAGTGTTGTGAGTCTTCCAGCTGTTATTGTTGGATAAGAACATGTTAGCTAGCTAACAAGCTTAGCTAAGGGTGTTCCAGATCAGCAGATTCATCATTTTCATTGCTCTTCACAGACATGGACGAATCTTCACATCTAGACCAGGCACACTCCACAACCACAGGGTAGTACATGCATCACTAACTTACTCAACATCTTATTTTCACAACTGGTGGTGGTGAAAGATGTTTCAGATCAGCAGATTCATCATTTTCCTTGCTCTATATGGACACAAAATGTTGTAAACCAACAATAACAACAGGTAGACTCACAACACTCCACAACCGTAGGGTAGTACGTGCATCACTAACTCGCCCAACGTCTTGTTTTCATAACAACTGGTGATGAAGGGTGTTCCAGATCAGCAGATTCATCATTTTCCTTGCTCCTCAGTAGTCCAAATTAGGATGCCGTGCTTTTATTTTGAAGGGTACACAGGCGCCACTTCCTGTGTGTGTGTGCGGTGGTGTGACAGAGCGTCGTCTCCGTGTGGAGTAGTGTGGAGACAACAGTTAAAGCTCAGTGATGCTGCCGACCTGACTGACAGGACAACGGTCACCGAGGAGGAAACGTGAAGCGTTTTATTTTGTTAAACAGAATCAGCTGATGAAGATGAAACCAGGTAAGAAACTTTTATTTTGTAGGAGGAACAAATAAAATTAATCAGAAGTTTATATTCACTATAAAATGACTCATATTTTAAAGATATGTAGGTAAAGAGCTGTTTGATACATAATCAATAATCAATATTGATAATCAATAATATTGATGATGCACAAGATGAGTTAGAAAGAAAAAAAAAAGATCAATTTTAATCATAAAATGTCTTAAATTTAAAAACTGAAGAGCAAATTATAACTAAAACAAATATTATTGATATTAACATTATCAGTTATCAATATTATTATTATCAATATAATCAATCAGCCAACAGCTGAGTTGATGTAAAATGAGCAACAAATTGGAAAAAACACAAAACATAAGATAATTACTAGATCAATATTGATAACTAATCATATTTTATATTGATCATAATCAATATTATTGAATGATTATTAATTGTCATGGTTTACTATTATTGATTATCAATATTGACCAGATAATTGTTATTTTTGTCATTACTTCTAAGTGTGAGCTTATCTTACATCTTACATAAAAAAACACAGTTATTGATAAGATAGATTGGCAATATTATTTGTTTTTGATCAATATTAATACTGCTGAAATAATTGTTTTATGTCATGTTGTATTTTGTCTTATTCTTTCCAGATCTTAAGTTATTTCACATTTGCATATTCTAAAATGCAACTATTGATATTATTGATTATCAATTTATAATATTTTCAATTATTGATTATCTACATAATCAATAGTTCTAGTTTTTATTTTATAACTTAAAATCTGTAAACATTGGCAAAAATACAATATGACATAAAACAGTTATTTGACCAATATCATATCAATATCGATATCATTGATCACTGATAATGTTGCCAATCAATATTATCAATAACTGTGTCTTTTCAAATTTGTAATATACATCACATTTGGAGATAATAGAGTTAAATAGAGTCAAATAGTTTTAGAAATATTTGATCAATATCGACAATCGATAATATTGTTATCAATATCAACCAATTAATAATATTGATTGAAAATTGATAATATAGTTAATATATATAATCAATATTATCAATAGCTGTGTTTCTTACATGAAAGATACAATAGATTTGGAATTAATGATTAAAATAACAATTATTTGATCAATATTGATATTTTGAAGAGATAACATTGATATTGTATTGACATATTGATAAGAGATAATATTGATTGAAAACTGATTATACCATTAATCAATATGATCAATAACTGTTTCTAGATGTAATATAGATCAGATTTAGAAATAATGAATAAATTAAAAATTGTTTGATCAATATCGATTCTTGATAACATCGGTATCAGTTCTTATTGATCAATTAATTATTTAAAGAGACAGTAACGTCATTTGTGTTTCGTCTTGTTTTGGTGTAAATTATTAATTATTGATTATTGGAGCTCGTTATTGACGATCTGAGGCCTGAGCGTATATATATAAACAATGAGTGCGATATATCGTAATTAGCGGCGGTTAGCGTTAGCGTTAGCTTAGCCTCGATGCTAATCCGAACAAAACAAAAAGACAGGAAGTGGTTTTAAGGAAGTAAATGACTTTTCATCGTCACGTCCGCTTTAATTCATTAGAGGAAGATGAGGAGGAGGAACAGATGTTCTGACTCGTCGGTTAATTAACGAACTAGCGTCGATTTTTAGTCGTAACTTTGACAGAAAAGCACCAGGAGGCGTCATGAGTTCGTCATTAAAGGAGAATAAACTGATTCCAACCTGATATTTGTGTTTTCATCTCTGAAATTATCTTAATTATCTCATTACACCGTGTTTACGCCTTGAGTGAAGCATTGAGATGTTTATTTCACCTAAACGCTCGACGGACGACGCGAAATAAATAAATAAAAGCTTCACCAGATGTGTTTTGTTTTGTTTTAAATCTGAGGCTTGTGGACTTAAAATAAGACGTTAAAAAATATTTCAAAAATGTATATTCGTGTTGTTTAAAGAATTTGTACATTTAACAACAGAATAAAGATGGAAAGAATGAATTTAAATGTAAAAATAAATAATAATTTTAAAAACAAAAATATATATAAAATATGAACTAAAATATTTTCTTTCTAAACCAATAAATTATATATATATGTCTAAACCAACATGTAATAAAATTTCTAAAAATTTTAGAACCATAACACTACAAAAAAATGCAAAAAAAATATTATAATTGTAATTATTGTTATTTTTCTTTTACAATATTGTAATATATGTATTTTTGGTGCTTTCCCCTTGTACAAAAAAAAAAAAAAAAGGCACTAAAAAAAGAGACTTAACAGTTTGTTCAACAGTGTGTTGATCCTTTAAGTCCATTAGATCCAATCTAAAATCTTCTAAAATCTTTAAATCCAGAGTTATTTCAAACCAACAGCTTGTGTTATTCTTTCATTTTGCCTCTTTGTTTTAAACACAATACACTTCATCTTACGAAGCAACGCAACATTTATCAACCGAGTCGAGCCAGAAGCTAAAACACCCGAGGGAGACTCGGTGTGTTTGACTGAAATATTAAAGTCCAACGGTTAATTTAAGTTCAGTTCCCAATTCATCCATTTAATTGAACTTGTTTTCTTTTTCTAGGTGTCTGACCCGACGTCTCTGGGTGATTACGTTTGACGTGTTCTTCTGTTCGACTCTTTCGCATCACAAGTTGGAAGCGAATCAAAGCCTCAAACAGATCGAACCTGCGACATGTTTACGCTTCGGTATCTGCTGCTAAAAAAGAGGGAAACACATGGCGCCGTTCCCATCATCGCTTTCATTAAATGAACATAATGTGTGATTAACAAACGCTCGGGCGAAGAAAGACGCCACCCGTCAGCAGATATGACCGACAACGTGAGCTCCAGAATCGACACCCCGACCAACATCTCCCTGAGTCCCAGCATCGCCGTCACCGAGTTGTTAGAGTACAAGACGGTCTCCGTGTTCCTGGTCCTGCTGGTGTGCGGAGTGGGCATCGTGGGTAACATCATGGTGGTCCTGGTGGTCCTCACCACCCGCCACATGAGGACACCGACCAACTGTTACCTCGTCAGCTTGGCTATCGCTGATCTGACGGTGTTGGTCGCGGCGGGGCTTCCCAACATATCCGACAGTTTGACGGGCACGTGGATTTTCGGCCACGCCGGTTGCCTCGGGATCACGTACCTCCAGTACCTGGGCATCAATGTGTCGTCCTGCTCCATCACTGCCTTCACAGTGGAGAGGTCAGGATGTGGATACTGCAGAACACTTTGCATACTATTAGTCTGAGTATATTACAAGTCTTTAACATTGATGTTCAGCAGTTTGTAGACTTATTTGTGTGGTTTGAACGTCCAAATATTTGGAATTCGGATTTCCTTAATGCCACTGTCAGTAACGAGGTGGACAGTGTGTCCTTTAGCACTACAGGCTGCAAAAAAAGACTCTAACCTACCCAGATCTTAGTCAGGACTCAAGAAGTCAACTGCAAACACCCTAATGTGAGACACTAAAGGACACGTCCAAGGACCCTGTGTCCCATATTTAGAAGTTTAGAGGGACCGACACTGAGCAACCACAACTTTAATACCACTGTCAGTAAAATGGAGGACAATGTGTCTTCCAGCACCACAGGGCCCAAAGTGTTGACCAAGACTATAACCTACAACTCAGATCTTAGTCAGGCCCATAGGACCCAAGAAGTTGATTGCCAATTCCTTGGTGTTGGACACCAAAGGTTTTGTATCTTTTGAAATTTAGAAGCTATACCAGTGTGTCCTTTAGCACAACAAGTTGCTAAGAAGTTGCTAAGAGGTGTGACGTGTTCTCCAAGACTCTAACCTACCCAGATCCCGAACTTACTTTAGTCTGGCCCACAGGACCCAAGACATCCTTTGTGAAAACCCTGGTGCAAGACACCAAAGGACAAATCTAAAGGCTCTGAATCTAACGTTTAAAAGGAAAACAACTGTCAGTAACATAGAACACAATGTGCCCTTTAACTTTTAAGGGATGGCTCAGCTCAAAGTGCTGACCAAGACTCTGACTTACCCAGATCTTAGTCAGAACCATAGGACACAAGAAAACTGTTGCCTTGTAGACACAGAAGGATACGTTAGATGATGTGTTAGAGCTCAACAAGGTGGTTTCACTGTCGCAGCTGATCAATCAAGATGATCAGTAGCATCAGTGTCAGCAAATTCCTCAAAACAACTTATGTCCGAGCCCTAACCCCAGTGGCTACGAGTCTATCTCAAGTGCAAAATGAGGAAGCAGTGACAGAGGAGTAGTCAAACCACAACATTTAGACACTAAATCTCAGTGATTTGTTACTTGTCTAAAGTCTTGTCCGTAAAAAACAAGAGGAAAAAAAGTCAAAACTCCTCTCTTGTCAAGCAGCTGTAACTAAATTTACTCTCCGAGACATAAAATGCTCAGATGGGGGTTAAACCGACACGTAAATCCAGTATTTCCACAGTTTGCATGACCCACAAACTGAAGCAGAGCAATCAGAGCGGCACGGTCTGTGGAAATATTGATTTCGACCTGGGAAAACATTTGATCCAGCTGGGTAGAGCGCTGACATCTGTCAGATCAAAAATACAGAGAATTCTGACTTTCTAGAGGATGACAATAAACAAAAAGTGTTTTTCTTATTTCTCCTCTAAGATTGAAATAGGAAACACTGTGAATGTGTGATCACACATGGGCTGAAGTTTCATGATGTATTACTATTGTTTCAGAAGCATGAGCTGCTTTATTTCAGTGCATAGTTTGTAGTTTTTTTGCCTATGCTAAACGTTAGCATCAATAAATGTTAGAGATGATAACCGTAAGCAATGCTAAGTGTTAGCGATGCTAAACGTTAGAGACGACAAACATTAAGGATGCTAATTATTAGCATTATTCAGTGTAACAATAAACGTTAAAGATGCTTAATGGTAGTGATGCTAAGCATTAGCGATGCTAAGTTTTAGTGCCGATAAATGTAAAAGATGCTAAACTTTCGCAGTGATATTTGTTTAAAATGCTAGACCTTAGCTTTGCTAAACATTAGCAATATTAAACGTTAGAGATATTAAGTATTAGTGATGGTTAGTGTTAGCAATGCTAAGCCATAGCGATGCTAAGTGTTAGAAATACTAGGCATTAATGATGCTAAACATTAGCAACAATAAACATTAGTGATGCTAAACATTAGCAACAATAAACATCTGTGTGATGCTAAGTGTTAGTGACGATAAACGTTCGAGATACTAAATGTTTAAAATGCTAAACCTTAGCGATGCTAAACGTTAGAGATATTAAGTATTAATGAAGTGTTAGCAATGCTAAATGTGAGATGCTAAGCCATAGCGATGCTAAGTGTTAGCTATACTAAGGATTAATGATGCTAAACATTAGCAACAATAAACATTAGTGATGCTAAACATTAGCAACAATAAATATTTGAGTGATGCTAAGTGTTAGTGACGATAAACGTTCGAGATGCTAAATGTTTAAAATGCTAAACCTTAGCGATGCTCAACCTTAGCGATGCTAAACGTTAGCGAAAATTAAGTATTAGTCATGGTAAGTGTTAGCTATACTAAGCATTAATGATGCTAAGTGTTAGCTATACTAAGCATTAATGATGCTAAACATTAGCAACAATAAACATTAGAGATACTAAATGTTAAGGATGCTAATTCTTAGCGATGCTAGGCGTCAGTGATGCGTCAATTCTGGGAGCAGCTTTATCTCAAATCATGTTTTTTTTTTTTTTATATTTTGTTGTTGCCAGTTTTCCTACAACATACGGTTGTTTAGGTTCTTGGCAACATATTTTCAACCCTCCATCTTCTGTCTCTTCTGTAGGTACATCGCCATCTGCCACCCGATGAAGGCCCAGACAGTTTGCACCGTGTCCCGAGCGAAACGAATCATCGCTGGCGTTTGGATAATTACCTGCATCTACTGCTTGTTGTGGTTTTTCCTGGTGGACATTCAGGTCGGAGAAAGAAACAATATTGTCTTATACGAGACTTTAATAACGTATTCCGTATAGTTCGTACAGTCCGTGTTTTGAGAATAGAAACATGTGTGATTACGAGGCCTCTTATGTTACAAATGCTGGTTCAATAGCGAGGGAATGTGAAAAGCTCTTTAAGAGCTCTGTCATTTCTGAGAGTAGTGTTATTAGGTGGATCTCAGCCCCAGAGCCAATCTCTGAGCCACTACTCTGGTTTATTACAGCGTGTGTGTGTTGGTGATAACTACAACCGTGCGAGTGATGTGATATGATTTTTTTCCATTCAGGTCGGATCAGATGGACACGTCCAATGCGGCTACAAAGTGAAACGGGAGCTCTACCTTCCCATCTACCTCATCGACTTCGCCATTTTCTACGTCATCCCGCTGCTGCTCGCCATCGTGCTGTACGGCCTGATCGCACGAATTCTCTACCTCAGGTATCCGACGAGGTCGTTCAGAAGATTAACGTAGAAATTAATACGTTGGCTGAGAAGCTTTGTCGACTAACGGCGGCAGATAAAGAAGCCAAAATATCCCATATTAAACTTTAGCAATGCTAAGTGTTAGCAACGATAAATGTTACAGATGCTAAGCGTTGGCAATACTAATTGTTAACAATGCTAAGCATTAGCGACGATAAACATTAGAGATGCTAAATGTTAGCGATGATAAATGTTACAGATGCTAAATGCTAGCAATGTTAAGTGTTACTGAGCGTTAGTGATGCTAAACATTACCTGTGCTAACTGACAGTGATACTAATTGTTAGCAATGCTAAGCATTAGCGATGCTAAATGTTACTGAACGTTAGCTATGCTAAAAATTATCCTGTGCTAAGCGTTACTAATGCTAAACATTAGAGATGCTAAAAGTTAGCAATGCTAAGTGTTAGTGATACTAATTGTTAGCATTGCTAAGCCTTAGAAATGTAAAGTGTCAGCGACGCCAAACATTAGTGATGCTAAGAGATGCTAAACTTTAGCAATATTAAGCGTTAGCGATGTTGAGTGTTAGCGGTGCTAAACATTAGCGATGCTAAATGTTAGCGATGCTCAATGTTTGAGATGTGAAGTTTTATCAGCGCTAAACGTTAGCGATACTAATTGTTAGCGACACAAAGCGTTATTAATACTAGTTGTTAGCGATGCTAAACTTTAGCAATATTAAGCATTTAGCAGCTAAAAAGCCAGATTTTTTTTCAGATTTCAGAGGCCAAACATACTGAAATACTAACATGTATCGCTCCTCTGATCTGTAACTTCCTGTTTGTTTCCTCCTCCAGCCCTTTATCCAACCACCCCGACACCAGCGCCACCACGCTACGACGAAGCTGCCGTGAAACCTCCGAAGCGGGGAAGGGAGGTCGCCAGGGCCGACCCAAGACGGCGCTTTCCTCCAGGAAACAGGTCGGCGCCTCCGGTCTCTTTCCCATTAACCCCAACCCCCCCCTCGTCTCGTCGTAACATCTTGTCCTATCTGACGAGTAATTGCGCCGCGATGGCTTTAGTCACATTTGACCTCGGCTTCATCTTTGGTCGTGGATGTGATCTTTGGAGAATATAGAGGCCGTGATTCCCTCTTAACAGCCTCTTGTCAGATCTCTTTCCTCTGCCTTACGAGCTCCTGGAGGTAATTGTTGCCGTTATGGCTTCTTCTTCTCCTCGGGCTTCTTTCTTCTTTGCTCTTAGAAATCACAGACTGAGGCTTTTTAGTTCTCAAAGCTTCAACCTTCATTAGTCGAACTGCAGAGATGTTCGATCCAGAGGGAACCAGACATTTTGTTCTTTGGAAAAACTTTGTAGATTGAAGCGGATCCGTTAGGTTTGATTTTTAAAAAATGCTACATGACTGTCAAGACTATATACTACAAGACTATTTTGTGTCGTGTTTCAGCAGATTGAAGTTTCAAGTGTTTAGTACAAACTTCGGACAAAGCTCCAAACGATGTTTAGCATAAGCAACGACGCTGTGTTTGAGATGCTAAATGTTGGCGATGTTAAGCGTTAGCATTATGAAGCGATAGCGATGCCAAACAATAAGGATGCTACGTTTTAGCAATGCTAAGAGTTAACGAAGCTAAGTGTTACCAATGCTAAGCATTAATGATACTGAGCATTAGCGCTGTGCAATGCTAAGCATTAGTGGTGCTAAGCATTAGTGATGCTAAGTGTTAGCGATGCTAAACATTAGCAATGCTAAGAGTTAAAAACGCTAAGTGTTAGCAATGCTAAGCATTAATGATACTGATCATTAGCGCTGCTAAGCATTAGTGATGCTAAGTGTTAGCAATGCTAAATGTTAGCCATGCTAAATATTAGTGATGCTAAGCATTAGTGCTGCTAAGTGTTAGCGATGCTAAACGTTAGCAATGCTACATATTATTGATGCTACACTTTAGAAATGCTATGCTTGAGCAATGCTAAACATTAGTGATGCACAGTGTTAGCGATGCTAAGCATTAGCAATGCTAAGAGTTAAAGACGCTAAGTGTTAGCAATGCTAAGCATTAGTGATGCTAAGTGTTAGCCATGCTAAGTATTAGTGATGCTACGGTTTATCAGTCCTTAATGTTAGCAATGCTAAGAATTAATGAAGCTAAGTGTTAGCAATGCTAAGCATTAGTGATACACAGGGTTAGCGCTGCTACGCATTAGCAATGCTAAGTGTTAGCTACGAGCCTTATTTGTTTTGTATTTGTATTTTTATTTCATACGTTCATTGTTTCGTTTCTTACATGCTAGTTCAAGTCAACGACTCACATCGTTTGAAATAATTACGATTTCAATTTTGAATAAAATAAGTCTGATTATTATTTTTTACTTAAATGAGCAGAAAAAAAAGTCAGACAGTTAATTACTTCCCGTCTTCTAACGTCAATCTTTAATTCAACAAGTGTTGAAACAACCTGTCACCTCTGAGTTACCGATCAATAGTTTATTGATTCACCAGGTTGTGTTTTATTGATGAAACTCAACACTTCTATTTATTTCTACTGTTAAATTTCCTACAGTTTCTATATATTTTATTTCCTCTGGGTGGTAAAAACCTGGAAGGAGCTGATAAAACATTTCATTTCATCTGCGTTTGTTGTTTGTTGCCGGTCGTATCTATGCTGTGACGCTCCATAGCAACCAGGTCATGTTCATTAACGCGCCGCCACTCGGCTGATTAAAGCGCTAACTGCTAAACGGTGTTAAACCACGTCGACCGTTCAGGTGAAGAGTCATTTTCTCTTAATTTGTTTCACTTTAACGACTCCACTGATCTAAAGATGGAAGAAATGAATCTGTTTTTGAGCTTCAAGACCAAAACAAAAAGCTGAATGAAGGTAAAACGCTCAGCAGAGCTTAAAGTGACGGTCCGGAGTAATTAGAACCAAGAACACGAGTCGAACACCCCCTCAAACTAGCATGAATAGGCTAAGTTAGCTAACTGCTAACACTCAGCATCAAGTTCAACAACATTTATTATCTAACAGTTAGCATTGCTAACACTTAGCATCGCTAACACCTAACATTTTTTGTAATTGTTTGGAGCCTTAGCATTGCTAACGTTTACCCTCACTAACGCTTAGCATTGCAAACGCTTAACACTGCTAATGCTTAGTATTGCTAATGTTTAACATTGCTAATGCTTAGCTTAATGCTAGTTTACAGAATGTATTATACAATTGAAACGTAAAAGTTTAACAACATTTATTATTGCTAACACTTAGCATCGCTGAATGTTTACCCTCCCTAACACAGCGCACTGCAAACGCGTAACATTGCTAATGCTTAGTATTGCTAACATTTAGTATCTCTACCATTTATTGTAGCTAATGTTTAGTGTCGCTAATGCTTAGCATTGCTAATGTTTAACATTGTTAACACTCAGCGTAGTTTACATTGTGTATTACACACTTGAAATGTGGGTTTAAAAACATTTATCATCTAACATTTATTATCACTAACACTTAGCATCGCTAACACTTAACATTTTTGTAATTGTTTGGGGCTTTAACATTGCTAACGCTTAGTATTGCTAATGTTTAGCATCTCTAACGTTTACTGTAGCTAATGTTTAGTGTTGCTAATGCTTAGCATTGCTAACAAGTAGTATAATGCTTGATCTAACATTTATTCATTAACACTTAACATTTTGTAATTGTTTGGAACCTTAGCATCACTACCGTTTATCCTCGCTAAAATATAGCATTGCTAACTCTTAACATGGCTAACACTTAGCATCACACTTATTATCACTAACGATTAGAACTGCTAATGTTTAGCATAATGCTTGTCCACAGTGTGTATTGATTAAGTTCAACAACATTAATTACCAAACACCTAGCCTCGCTAACACTTAGCATCACTAATGCTTAACATTTTTGTAATTCTTTGGGACCTTAGCATCGCTAATGTTTATCCTTACTAACAATTAGCATCACTACCACTTTGCAGCCGAAATGAGCTTCCTCTGCAGGATGGCCAGGCTCCGATAGAGTTGAGAAGAGAGTGATAGCCATCGTCGTAGCCTAACTTGTCGTAAGCTAACCCAGCAACAAGTACAGCATCTCCTCCGTGTCCTCCATCAACGTTTACTGGTGTTTTTGACTTGAGTAGAGATAGAACGAAACAACGTACATTTCAGAGGTCACGAATAACACGTTGGCGCTAACCGTTTATTTTAATGGCTCCTGGAGTGTTTAACGTGGAGACTAGTGTGTACTTTCTCATCTAATATCTTCGAGGGGCTCACCCTCCCTCTTCTATCTAGGAGCACTGGATTTGCATAATGTGATCTGGGATTTTATACTGAAGTGTTGAATTGCACTTAATATTCTCTCCGCTCTTCAGTAGCGCTCTGCCTCTTTCATTCATCCATCATTTTTGATACGTCGACTTAATCTAATAAACTTGTGTACGCGCCAAAGAAGTTGAGGAAGTGGCGCTGAGGTGGTTGTCGCCAAGGTAACGAAGCTAAGCGTTAGCACTGCTAAGTGCTTGCAAAGTTAGGCGTTAGCAATGTCAAGCATTAGGTATACTAAGCATTAGCCCTGCTAAGCGTTAGTGATATTAAGTGTTAGCGATACTAAGCTTTAGTGGTGCTAAGTGTTAGCGATGCTAAGCGATAGCAATGCTAAGTGTTAGTGATATTAAGTGTTAGCGATACTAAGCTTTAGTGGTGCTAAGTGTTAGCGATGCTAAGCGATAGCAATGCTAAGTGTTAACAATGCTAAGTGTTAGCAATGTTAAGTGTTAGCAAAACAGAGCGTCTGCGATGATAAACGTTAGTTTCAGTAACAGTCGTCACTTAATCTAATAAACTTGCGTAAATTGAGGAAGTAGAAGGTTTGGTCACCGTTTAGCATCAGAGGCTAAATGCTAATCCTTCAGTAGTAACAGCTGATGTTGTTATTAGCGGAGTCGAGTATCTCGCCACAATAATAATTACGATCACAATATGAATATTCATGAAGTCGCCCGATGCTCTTTTTGTCTCGTCATTATCGTAGAGCGGAGATAATTAGAAAGCTCTCGTCCTCCGCCTCCTTTGTGTTCAATTAAACGCTTTGTTGTGCTGAGATTTTCCTTTTTTTTTTTTTTTTTTTTTTAATCTATCCACCTGCTGAGCTGGTTGTCACCGGATACCTGATATCAACCTGGCACACTTTGTTGTGTTTTTTTTTTTTCTTCTTTTAACTGCCACCGCTGTGATGTGGAAAACACAAGCAGCTCGGAGATTTTCTAAAATAGCAGCAGACGGAGGGGGCAGGTGCGCCGCTTTGGTGCCGACTGATAAAAACGAATCGCTTGGACTCGTACGCTCCGACGCCTCCACCTTCCTCAGTGTCTGGTCTGAGGTGGGGGTTCAGACATGTCTGAACTGTTGCCATGGTCACAAGCCAGTCGTTGATGGACTGGGCAGTCGACAACATGTCACTGTGTCCACTTTGTAGCTTGTAGTTTGATGTGTGTCCAGTCGCGTAGCGTTTCGGAAATTTCCGCGTTCACGCACGTATCGATTCAGGACATTTCCGCGTCTACGCAGATATCGATTGAGGAAGTTTCAGCGTCCGCACACGTATCGTTATTTTGCGTCCACATGGAAACTAGAAACTGGGTTAAAAGTTTAATTAATAGCTATGACACAAACATAGGTGGCGCTGTAAACAAACGCAGGTCTCAGACCAGTTGTTGAGACTCCAGATCGTTGGTAAAGTTGACTAGCGCCAACGAAACTTTAGCTAACGTGTCAAGCTAGCATAGCAGCCAATAGGAACATGGTGAGCTTCGCTAACCGCTAACGGCTAATCGCTGAATTTTGGACGGTGGACAAATTTCCGAAAAATCTAGGCAACCTTCCAATTTACGCTATTTACGTCTCTAGCATTTCTAGCATTTCCGTTAAATGTTACATATTCTTGGTAGTTACAAAAATACGTACAAATCTACAACTAAATTTGCTCAAAAACACTTAATTACGTGCAAGATTATTTCATCAATCTTCAACCAACAGAACTGCATCCTCAATCTCAACAAGACCAAGTCTATCAGAAATATCAGTACGTCTAAAAACTCTCGTCTCGTCTAAAAACGAGTAAACTTTCAGTTTCAGTTTCAGTTCTTCCCCGACCTTCACCACCACCCACAATGTTACCGTATTTTTTACACACTCATTCAATTAGTAATTTTCCCTTATTTCTAGAAAATTTATTGAGCATAAACAACTCATTAATGCTAATTACACACTGGGTAGCCACGAACCTGAAGCCATCTGACACAATTAGCATAAACACAGCTTAATTATAGCTCGATTGTGTGTGATCACACGGAGGGTTAGAGATGCCAAGAAGCTGCTACGTTGCCCCAGGACCTTATCTGAGCAGGTGCACTATTCAGTAAACGCTAAGATCATAGACTTTATAACGAGGATAACAGAAAACCAAATCCACAGGTGTTATGTTTGTTCCTTTAGTGCCTTTTTCTTAGCAATATAACGAAGCCCAGTAGCTGTTTTTAGCATTGGAGAGCTAAATGAAGTGTAGCGGGGGGATATTAAGGACATAATAAAACGAGTTGGATGAGTGGAAGGAAATCAAGAAGTGCTCCAGTTAGAGTAAGTGCTAGTTGTGGATGTTAGTGTGTTAAATGAGTGAAGAGACTCGACTTGTTTGAGACGAGTGTTCAATTGATTCTTGTACGTGAAGAGGAAGTTCGTTCCATCATCACAGATCGATGAATAAAGGCGGTATGGACTGCGCTGCGTCGGGACGGCAACGCCAGAAAAGATTCCTCGGAGGAATTTCCAGTGGAAGTCAACGGGAAGTGGAGTCACACGAGTCCTTTTAGGTACCATTGGGTCCTGGACCATTAGTAGGGTTTTTACCAAGTTTGAAGGTCAAACTGCTTCAAAGTCACGACACAAAACCATCAATAAACATTAATGGAGGACGTGGAGGAGATGCTGTACTTGTTGCTGGGTTAGCTTACGACGCGGTCGCTACGACGATGGCTATCACTCCTGGTAGGTGGTTGATTATTTTGTTGACGCTCTCTCACGAAACTGACGAGTGATGGATCAATTTGATGAGGCAAAGAGCAAGAAGATCAAGTGAGAAGAGCCTCAATGCCTCTTTTCCACCCGCGCTACTCGTCTACTCGACTTCTCTACTCAGTCTCTAGTGTTTCCACTTGGTGCTAGTTCCCGGTTCCGGCTACTGTTTTAGTTCCTACTCTGTGGAGGAACCAAACGATCTGAGTTGATACTAAAAGCGTGATATGAGCGCTACGGCACAAACGGCGTTTAACGGTCACTTCTGAGACTTGATCGACTAAGAAGTGCAAAGAAGAAGACAGATCGAAGCAGCGATTTGATTTTAAGATGCAAATCAAATTTCTTCACATTTCACATTGTAGACCGATCATATTTTTTTTGATCGATAGTAATCTTGGGTTTTATTGCCGCATAAATGTGCAGGTTTTATTAAGAAGCAACACTAACATCCCGCTGTTACGGTGTTAAAATGATAACGCATATTTGCAAGTGAACTAAAAATATTAAGTTAAATTCTGCCAGTGACAGAAAAGCCGCCGAGTCTCTGTCTGGTGTTCGAGTCGTAGCTCAGGCTGCTGTGCTACTGTCTCAGACTGTATCTGCCAAGAGAAACGTTGACACACGTGTAGCGACGCTAATCAAATATTCACTCTCGCTCATTCAAATGTCTTTCACTCTTCACATGAGTCATTTAGCGAATAAGCCAACCAACCCCCCTCATCTCTGAACATGCACTCAACTGAGACGCACACACAACTTGTTAATTATTGGTGTCAAATTCTCTCGCTCGATGACACACGCGCTTTCTCTTTCTGTCTCCGCGGTGATTACTTATGCATCATCCGACGTGACGATGCTGACTCAAGTAATCATGAATCAATCATCGCTAATTAGGGATATTATCAGCCCAGATTGTTCCAGGCTACTTGCATTTCTTCACAACATGCTGATTGTTGTGGATGAATATCAATGTGTGTTTTTTTAAATGTTTTTTTTTTTAAACTATGTCAAAGCCACAGCTTCGTATTAATTTGTTTTCACTGGTTAATGTTATTTACATTGCTAACTATGTGCTAATGTTTGTGGGGGTTTTTTTTACACCAGTAAATCAGAACATATCATCATAACCGCTGGAGACTGCATTGCCTTTCAGCCTCTACACTTCATTTTGAATTATATTTATAGTATATCTAACTCAAGAACGCAAAAGGAAACCGAAAACACTTGAAATACAATATATTTAGAGGTTTGGAAAATGGAAAATGGAAACAAAATGGGCTGAGAAAAGGAAACTTTTTTGAATTGTAAAGTCTATAGAGCGATGCTGTATTATTACTGTATTATTACTGGGTAAAGGACCATCGTAGTGAAGAACTGAACTAGACTGACTCATCGGTCTTTGTTCAGACCTGGTTGGACTTGGATAACCAGGAAGATGAAGCTACCGAATGATGCCAGTTGAATTAGTTCTGAAATCTGATCAATATACCTTTTGGGAAACTTATAATGGACCCATAATTAGGCAAGACCAATTAAAGATTGAAGATCTTGAGGTTTCATGTCTCATTTAGCATGAGAATGACTAAGGCGTCATTAGGAAGATGGTCCGGTTCAGGAGACCCTTGAATACTTTGCTACCACCATGATTCAATCTTGGATGGGCAACTGAAAATGGATGAATACTGACCAAAAAATCCTATTTGGCAACATCAGTACCACAAAACAAAGCAGCATTAGAAGTTCTGGTGTAATTAATAGGTCTACCTACTGTATGTTTTGATGAACTGTATCTCTGCTTCTTCCCTCCAGGTGACTAAGATGTTGGCAGTAGTGGTGATCCTGTTCGCACTGCTCTGGATGCCCTACCGCACTTTAGTTTTGATCAACTCTTTTGTGTCTACGCCCTATTTAAATGCCTGGTTCCTCCTGTTTTGTCGGACGTGCATCTACGCCAACAGCGCCATAAACCCGGTGATATACAACGCCATGTCTCAGAAGTTTCGCTCTGCGTTTCGCGGGCTTTACCGTTGCCAGCGGCCGGAGGGGAATCACAGGACGCTGTCGACGATCCACACCGGCTTCAGCACCGTCCTGGATTCTCGAACGTCCAAGGCCAACGGCAACGGGACCGACGGAGAGACGAGGAGAGTCGTCCTCAACGCCGACGCTGACGCGTCTACGAAGCAGAACGGAAGCAGCCACCAGGAAACAGTCAATGACAAGAAAATGAAAGTTGAACATCCCACTGATGTCAACCCAGCTGCTCTCAGCTTTGACGTGAGTCCATTTGAGACGTCGTTAGACGACGGCGAGGATTTAAACCGTCCCACCCCGAGCGTTACACCGGAAAACATCGCAGGCAAACCGGTAAAAGTGTAAATATTGTATCTCTACTCTAACTCTGTATCATTTTGTGCCGGATGGAAAAAAAGAAAAGACACAAGAAACTCGTGGGTTTTAATTTTTTCCGGGAAATTCTCCTTCGACCACCGAGGTCACAGGTAAATAGGTGACGGATGATGAATCACACTGTGGGACTGACGCTTTATGCCTTTGGATAAAAGTATTTCTCGTCGAACCGTCGGCTCGTAGCCGATTATTCAACATTTTTTTATCCTTGAAAACCAGAATGAATTCCCAGAACCTTTGACACTGCAACATGATCAATACCAGCTCCTGTAAATCCAAGGACGAATGATGAATTTATTAATTTAGAAAACAACACTGACTCACGCATCCTTTGAAAAAAGCTGTGACGGTAAAGTACGGTTATTATTATTTTGTCAACAGATATACAAATATACTTTTCTTTTTTGTTTTCCGCAAGAAAAACAACAAAACATTAGAACGTATTGTTCTAAAGACGTCAATGAAGATGAGGTCAGACTGACGGTAATTTATTGTATTAATCTGTGTATAACAGATAATATTCTTAATTTATTTAAAAAAAAAAAAAAACTGTGATTGGAGGTTTAGAAAAACATACGTTAACTGTCCTTCCTACGTAGCCAAAATGGCAACAATTGAACCATTCAACACTTAATTGTTTCTGTTTCAAGTGACTTTAGGTTTATACAGTAAAGTGAAACTGAACTAGATGTGTAAACGTACCAAAGACACGCTGGTCTGAGATGTGTTATCTGTATAAAATCTACTTTCGCTTGTTCTCCTTATTGACAAAGTGCGTAAAATGTAAAATATTGTAAAGTTTGTAAAAGAAAGAACGAACTTTTCGGAAAGTGTAAACTTAAGCTAGCTGTGATGATGCGTTAAGGCTCAAAACAGGAAGTTAATTTACTTCAAATTTATTTATTTTTTTGTTATTTTTCAGCCCAAAACTCATCGGAAAATCTAAAAATCACTAATTCTGGTTTGTTCAGACGCCAACAGGAAGTGGAAAAGAAAAATCAAATCACTTCCTCTTTGGTCCGAACGCAACGTTACCAGTTAGCTTTTTGATTTTTACTTTAAAAGAAGATATTTGTTGACACAATTTAGGCTTATTGCTATGAATTGTATATTAAAGAAAATGAAATACGTTCCATTAATAATTCATGTTAATAATATTTTCATTCTCTCTTATCCTGGATCACAAGGCAACAAGACGGGAGACAATTTTTACTTGAGAAGAAATGAGCAGTTTTTAAGTGTTAGGTTGATGTTACAGCTCTGTTTGTCTGGTGTATCGATGTACTTTGATATTTTTTGTCAAGTTTTTTTGGGGAACTTGTATGGAAGCAAATAATAACGATAAATATTTTAATCGTATGGACGATGGAGGGTCCGAAAAGCTCGTCCTTTGGTACCAAAACAAGATTGACGAGGTGCATCTGGTGGACATTAGCCGGCTTCACACTGTCGGGCCGGGGCCGTTTGGGGGCCACCTAGGTGCTAGTGTTTCAGATCAAGCCCCTAGCATCTCTGGATCACCCTTCATCAAGCCCCCGTTTGTAAAAATGTCACCAAACCGCCCATTTTCAAACACAACGGGAGGTTCGAGGAAAAACGAACGACTAGCGGCAAGTAAACAATCAATTCTGTCGCTGTTTTTAAATCCAGTTGTAGCAGATCTACATGAGTCTGCTGCTAGCGTAGCTTATAGTTTCTTAAGTTTTAGCGTGAAAGCCATTAGCCCCGGCTGCCTCAGGTTTGCCCCGTCGGTGTGAAGCCGGCTATTGTGGCCTCCAGCTTGAACTGGGGCTAGTTTTGTAAGTGTAAATATCTCCCAAGTCTTGGAGGACTTATCTATCAGAAAAGTTGCAGATTGATCGCCCAAGGTCAGTATCTTCAACAGTAAAAAAAATAAAAAAAGAATAGACGTTTTAGAGAGTTGAGGTGGAAGGCAACGCCAGTCGATCTACGCTCCAATTCTCATGAGCAAACAAAAGAAACGAGATCGCTGATAAAAAAAAAAAAAAAAAAGCAGCCAGAATGAGTTTCCTCTACTTGGTGGCTGCGCTCAGTCTTAAAGAGATAAGATGGGGGAACTTGGAGACGAGCCGCTAGATCTGATCGAGATCCTCCTCGGTCTACTTATTGAGTTTTCCAGGTGCTTCCAATCGGAAGACGACTTGGTGAAAATCAGAACAAGCTGGAGAAATGATCTATATATAAATCGCATCTAGACTGGGAATACTACATTTCTTGACTTCCTGCCACCACTAGACTTCAGATAAGCAACAGGAAGCTAAGTGATATTCAGATTTATTTTAAATCGGTAGATTAAAATCTTTATGGCAATTAATTGCTTCCATAAACGTGTCCTCTCAGTCAGCTTACCCTTTAAATGATGAAACGCAGGCACCGGTCAGTAGATCGCTATAACCTTCACGCTACACAACGTGTTGTCTTGCTAGCATGAATCTTGACAATTGTTGTCACTTGGACACAACTTGCTAACTTTATTCTGTCAAGAAAACAAGAAAAAGAATTGTTTGTGTTATACAACACTTTGCATCCAAGCCTGAACTTGCTAGCAAGGAGCAAAAATGCGCTACCCTGCAGCGTAAGTAATCTCAAAATACCTGTTAGCAAGTGGGCTAAAGTTGTGTAGCATTATATTTTTTTGTATATATCTCGTTAAGTGATATTAGCGTAGGAGTTAGCGCTAAGTGTAAATAGCATTTCCCGTAAAAACCCACATTGAGCTAGCATGAGCATGTGATCAACACTTTCTTGTTCTTGTTATATAATTATAATGTACAGATGTTTACTTGTTAATTTATGGGATTTTTGCAAAAAAAAAAAATGAGTAAGACAACTAAGCTAGCTAGCTTTAGCTACGTAGCCTAAAGTTGTTGCTAACTGCTTTAAGTGATTTTTGAGGTCAGTTTAGGGTCACGCAACAAGCTGTAAACCCCAAAGATGAAATGTTTTTATCTTGTGAAGCTCTTTAGCTTTGACTAAATACGCTAGTAAGATTAGCACTTAGTCGCTAGCTGGCTGGCTAACTAGCTTTAGCTACGTAATGTAAAAGGCTGCTTTAGGGCCACGCAATGAGCTGTAAAACCCAACGATAAAACGTTTTTTTGTGAATCTCTTTGGCTGCTAACACGCTAGTAATATTAGCATCTAGTCCCTAGCTGGACAGCTAGCTATTTTTAGCTACTAATGTAAAAGCTTTTGTAGCCACTTGAAAACTTGTTCGCTGTTTTTTGAGGCTAATTCAGGGCCACACAACAAGCAGCAAAACCCAATGATGAAACATCATCTTGTGAAGCTCTTTAGCTGCTAATGCGCTAATAATATTAGCATCTAGTCTCTAGCTGGATAGCTAGCTAGATTTAGCTATGTAGCCTAAAGCTTCTGCTAGCTACTTCAAGTGATTTTTGAGGCTAATTTAGGGACGCAACATGCTGTAAACACAATGATGACATTGTTATCATCTTGTGACACTATTTAGCAGCTAATATGCTAGTATGATTAACATCTAGTCCCTCGCTGGCTAGCTAGCTAACATTAGCTACGTAATGTAAAAGCTTCTGTAGCTGTTTCAAAACTTGCTAGCTTTAGTTTTTTTCAGGCTAATTTACCCAACAATGAAACGTCGTCACCTTGTGAAGCTCTTTAGCTTTAGCTAAATCCGCTGGCATGATTAGCATTTAGCCGCTAACTGGTGCTTAACAGGTAGCAAAGAGTCGAAACAGGAAATTAGATTGATGAAAGCGATTATGCGGTTAGCTAACGCGCTTTTATTTATTTATTTATTCAAAAGAAAAAGCCAAACAGCTCTTTGACGTTAGCATCGCAAGGAAATTAGCCGTTTTGCTTTTTAGCAACGTGTAAATACCGATGTAAAAACTTTGTCTTTTTCTGTGTTTATATGATGTTTGTCTGCATGAGTGTGGATGTACACGGTTTATTAAGTTTCTGGAAACTTCTAGAAGAGTAAAAGTGGAATAAAAGACACTTTGTACCTGAAGATAGATTTTCAACCGGTTTCTATTGGATGTTCAGTGTTTGAATGTGGTCGTTTTACAGTAGAAACGTTAGTGAGTCTACTCGTGTCTCTATTGAGCCCTGGACAGCTGCTGGTTTGTTGTGATCGATTGAAAACGTGTAGTAATCACAGGTTTTTCTTCAACGTGTATTGATTTGATCCGTGTCGCCGTGGAAACATGAAGTTTAATGGTTTTTGTGACGGTTTTTTGTTGTGGTGGTTTTCGTGTGTTTGGACGTTCGGTGGCTTTATTTTCTTTCTTTTCTTTCTTTTCTTGATTGATTCTATGGAAATAATCAATAAAACTATTTGTCGGTTACGAACTCATCTGGTGTTTTATTGTTACTGTAAATTATGAAACGTAAGAAGAAAAAACTTTAAAAATCAAGTAAAAAATGACATAAAAATAAAAAAAATATATAATAGTATTATACTAATAAAAGAATATCATAAATAATAGTGATAGAATATAAATATTTAAAACAATTTAAAAAATATTATGATAATGGTAAAATTTAATATAAATAATAAAAAATATACAAAATACTAATTAATATTTGTGATTTTAACATAAAATAAATTATTTAAAAAAATAATAAAAATAAAATGTAAATAACATTAAAAATAACAAAGATACAAATGATTAATTATTTATTATTATTTTTACTTCAATATTGATAAGATAAATAATATTAAATATTCATATTTTATTAAATATTAAACAATAATAGTATTAATAAAGTTATCATATAAATTAATTAATTAATAAAATGATCTGATCTTATATTATTCATATTTATAATAACACTTGCAATAATAATAATAATTATTATTATTATCCTTTTATTATTGTTTGATATATATAATATAATAAAATAATCACTATATTAATTATTATAAAACAGGACATTTTAATAGAAATAAAACATAACTGAGTTATATTATAAATATCATAAAGCAGCAGCAGTAACGTTGGTTTTAGTTTCAGTTTCAGTTTCAGACGTGAACTGGAGCAGAAACATGTTCATCTGAATTATTCTGCTTTTATTTTGAAATTAATTCTAATTCTCCGCCAGCGTCAAACTGATGAGACAGAAAAACATGAAATGATCTTTTATTCATCGTTTCATCGCAAATGAGAAGTTTTTTATGATTTAAAATGATTTGATGATAAATACGATTTTTTACCTCATTATCCTTAAAGACGCAGCGACTGGTTTGACCTGAAGGAGGCGCCGCTAATCATCTGTTATTTATTTTAAAATACAAATAAAATCATTTTAAAGAGTCAGGAAAATTTTAAAATACAAAAAAATAATAATAAATATTGAATAATAAAAGATAAATATAAAATATTTTTTTAAATAATTAATATACACAATTTTATTTTATTTTGTAATAAATAATAGATATAACAATAATAATAATAATAATATTAATATAAAATATGAAGAAAAGCATATTAATTATTAATTATTTTTCAAATAAAATGAATATTCTTTCAAATGATGATGTCATCAAAATGTTTTTTTGTGAAACTAATTATTACTAATTATTAGAAATTACTTTTATTTTAAATCATGTTTACAAGAACAATAATAAACAACAAAATCAAAATATAAATAAAATAAAAATATAATAAAATAATAATGAATAAAATGATGAATAATGTGTATATAATATATATAATATAATGATTTGAAAATATATTTAGTAATAAAAATAATTTAAAAATAAAATAAAACTCATTTATTTATTTAAAATAAAATATAAAATGTAGAATAAAACATATTTTAATATATATATAAAATTTCACAGTTTTTATCCTGTGTTACTGAAAACACTAACAACAAAACTACCAATAAATAAAAATATTATTTTCCCAAATTTAACAGAATTTCACATATATTAATTGTTGATAAATATAAATGTAAATTAGGAAATATTCCTGATAATTTTAGTTTTTTTTTTTTTAATCTATTTATTATTATTGTACATTTAATGTTTTAAAGTGTATAATTCTGTTAAATTTAGATTTCTGTAAATATATATATATATAAATTAAATATTAATTGATTGAAGTTTATTTTTTTATTTTTTGTACTGAATTAAATATTAAAACTAAACTGTCAATGCTGGACTAAATATAAATAGAAATAAATACATAAAAATAAAATTTTATATATAATTTTTTTATATATAGACAGTTTTAGATATTATATATAAATAGTGAATGTCTAAAATATCCAGATAGTTGAGATGTTTCAGTCTGAACCAACCTTTTTTTTTTTTTAGATGTTTTTTTAGTTTTTTTTTTTTTTTTAAGCCAGATCTTTTACTATCCCAGTTCACAGATAAAGTGTGAAAATGCTTTGATTGATTGTTAGCGCTGCCTCCGCGGTCATAAATCCACTTATCGCGGCGTCGAGCAACAATACCGAACCCTCGGTGCTATTAAGGTGGAGCGGCCGATCGCAGCGGGGGACGTTTTTCATCAGACTCAGAACCGAGATCTTATGATAGTTGAAGGGCAATCTCTGCAAAAAAAAAAAAAAAAAAAAAAGTCTCGCGTTTTTCCAGAGTGTACACAAATCTCCAGGAAAAGGCGAGCCCCGACATCGCCTCCTGTAGATTACCCAGCGACCGAGTCGGCCCACTACCGAGCAGATGAGAGCCTCACAATCTCCACATCAGGAGAGCCACCATCTTACCTCTCCCTCTTTCTATCATCAGCAGAGGCAGAAGAGAAAGAAAGAGAAAAAAAAATAGTTCAGAAGTGTCCCTGATTTCTGTTCTTCCTGTGCTATCGCTGGTTTGCAGACAGGGCTTAGAGGATAAAGCTATAGAGGAGCGGAGATAATACAGATGCTATTAATATGTAGCTCTGTGGTTAGTTGCCTTCCTGCTGCTCACTTAAAGCAAAGTAGTTTTAAATCCATGTTCATTTTTCTCATTTAAACTGAAACAACTAAACTAAACTTAACCAAAAAGGACGCATCATGAACACTCCACAACAACAAGTGATACGTGCACCGCTAATGTAAAATAACTTCATTTGTGTGTTAAAATTTCTAGGCAATAATATCAAATACAGCTTTTCTGTGAAAATGCTCAGCTAACAAGTTGTAAACCAGCAAAAACAGGAGCCACACTCCACAGCCGTAGGGTAGTACATGCATCGCTAAGAGGCAGCGGTGGCTAAAGGCCCATTTATGCCTTTCGTCCATCTTCTGCGTTCGTTACGTGCAGAATTTTGTGCATTTTTTTGTGAAAGTAATACCACCAGGGCAGTGTTGAGCGGTATAAGCTCAAGAAATCTTCGTCCACAATTTATCAAACGGCCGCAGAAACCACCACCGTCTACTGACCTGCCTCTTTTTAATCTCTTTAATCAAACGTGTGCTTTGATCTCCTTCACCATCGCCATGTTTGTTTGTTATTGTTTGAAACTCACGTCAGGGTTCAAAACTCTGCACTGCCATCTAGTGGATATGTTGCTTGACGGCCATGTCAACATAAAGTATGCATGGGGAGTATAAAGGCCCTGACGTTTGACAACATTTGCAGGTACTTACGTATGTAACAGGGACATAAATGGCCCTTAAGAAAGTGGATTTATGTTTACAAGTTTGAGTCCACCAAGGTCCCACTGAGATATCGTTGAGCAAGTTACCACATGTGATGGGTTAAATGAGGAGGTCAGATTTTGTTGTGTGCTCAATGATAAATGGGAATCACTTTCAAACTTTCTTGTCCTTAGAAGAGACAAAGAATGAGCAGATGCAAGTTGTAAATCAACAAAAACGACAGGTAACACTCCACAACCCTAGGGTAGTACGCGTCACTAACTCACCCAGCGTCTTGTTTTCATTACAACTAGTAATGAAGGGTGTTTCACATCAACAGATTCATCACTTTCTATTGCTCTTCACAGACACATCGACCGATTGTTTGAGAAAATGATGAATCTGCTGATCTGGAAAACCCTTCATCACTAGTTGTTAACTCCAGATGACGCTCAACTTTATCCATCATTCATCATTCAGTTCAACAACTCACATATTGACTGATAAGGTCCATTTTTTTGAACCTACCCTAGTTTCAAAACTATTTTTTTCCTAAACTTTCATCCAAACTCTGGTGAACACTTTAACACTCCATAATAATTTTCAAATACTTTCCGCTTTACTGCAACAGCTGCCTTTTTCTTTCTTCTGCAAATTAAAGTTTTAAACCTTCCCTGGCCTGTATTCTGCCTGTTTGACTCGAGCGTTTTCAAAGCTCTTTGAGAGCTGGTGTTCTCTTTTGAAGAATGTAAAAGGTCTGTCAAATAATTTGACATTTAAGTGCGACCACCTCTTGTTTAATAGGCTCACGGTCAATAAACATCTCTGTTCCCACAGAACATTGAATAGCAGCATCTCCTGGCAACTGCTTTCACTCATTTTGCAACAAAAATAGAAGAAAAAAAAAAATGCGTCGGTTAACAGAGAAAGGGAATAAGTAACACAATGACCCACAGTCCAAGTCCAGTGGGTTTTAATACTTTCTGTCTGATGCCATGACTACACTCTTTGGCTCTGTATTTTTTTGTGAGTTGACCCAGTCCCAGCTGTGATCCAGCTGCTGCTCCAGACCAACTTATTATACAAATGCAAATCAAAGAGGTCAAAATGTCAAGACATTTTCTATTTGTAAGTTTTCTTCCACCTAAAGACCTGGAAACCATCAATGAGACTGTGTCGGTCCTCAGCAGGAACTCGGCGTAGGAGGAAAACCCTCCCGTTCCGCTTCATTTCTTTTATTCTTGCTCCTGTTTTGCTTCAAAAATATCATCCCTGTGTCAGGGCTGAAACTGAAAGAGTAAAAGCTGAATTGACATGAAAAATACATTAAAAGTGACATGAACACAGGATCTATTTTACTATGAATACGAGTCGAACAGTTATGAAAACAACACAAGTGACTAAGTTAAGTCAGTGATGCGTGTACTACCCTACGGTTGTGGAGTGTTGTGACGTCTACTTGAAGTCGTTATCTCAGTACTGATAACTCAGTAAGTGAACTGAGAGTTTATAAAAAAGACTGTTTTACAAAACTTACCCGTCTTGTTTTCATAACGACTGGTGATGAAGGGTGTTCCACATCAAGCAGATTCATCGTTTTTTTGCTTCACAGAAACATCAGCCCGTTGCTCCAGAAAATGATGAATCTGCTGATGTGGAACACCGCTCATAAAAAATAGTGATTTAGATATGTTTGACTGCCCCACTTACTTTTATTTTTTAACTATTTGCTTGTGGAAACAAGACGGTCAAACTCGATCTTACTTCAACTGACGTAAAATATCTCTTGAGAGAGTGTTTGACTCGTTTTACCTGGATTCAAATTACTCCCGACCTTCACTTTAAGCATCATCTTAACTCCTAACTTGTACTTTCTGTACTTGTAGTTCCTTTCAGTCTGGATTTTGTGTTAAACTTATTCTTGTGTGAAATATGCCGCAGTGTAGACTCACATTGTTCTCAGAAACTCAGAAAATATAATATAACTTCATGGAAGATGCTGAGGCCACAAAAATGTATTTGATTTATCAAAACGTGGACGGTGATGGAGTCCAGGGTCAAAACAGTATACACATCGAGCGCTGCCAAAAGGGTAAACTTAGAGGTTGGTGGTATATTAAACTATATTTCTATTCTCTTCTTCTTCTTCCAGCAGCAGTAGAGGTTCTAATATCCTGCAATCTCCTGGCAGGTTAATAATAAGAGGAGTGACACAAATAAAAGCTTGACAGGTGGGTAAAGTGAACTGGAGAGGTTGTAAAAGAACGGGAGATTGACTGACAGTGATGTAAATGTCATGCTTAGTTTGGCATTTACAGTCTCCACAGGGTTTTAAGTGACACAGCTACTTCATTCTGTCATGACTCCGGCCCAGATCGTTGTCTACCGTCAGAAAGATTGTGAATTCACGTCTCAACCTTAAAATCTTTAAAAGAAAAAAAAACAACCGACTCAATCGACGCGAAGACGTAGAATAAAACCAGGAAGAAAACAAGAAAAAAAAAGGAGTCGAGTTCCTCCTCGTGAATCATAGCTGTCACATACACTCAGTGTTGATGTCTTGCCAGTTAACAGCTTGTAAATGTCAGAACAATGATCTGTTATTGACGACTGTACAAACAGTCCAGTCGTCACATTATGCAAATACATTCTTTGCTATTTCCCGTGTTTAGATTGAATGAATCTTCGATGAACTCGTTTCATTTCGGTCACTTCTTTCTATTTGACGCTTTTATTTCTTGTGTCTGTCGTCCTGTAGCCACAAACGGTAGATATGAGACGCTAACTGCTTCCTGAGCTTTAGAGTAAACTGTCCAAAATAGATGAAACAGATGCCTTCCAGTGGCGGTACGGAAATAATGATAAAAAAAGAAGATGGGAGGAACAGCTCGGCTCAATTCAACCTTTTGAGGAAATGGATTAATCCAAGAATTTACCAATACTGTGCTGCCAAGAAGGATGCCTTTGAATAATCAGTCCGGTGGACGCAAGTAAATCAAATAAAGATGATCAAGAAAAGAACCTTGAGGAAATGAATTTGTCCAAAAAGTCCAACATGAGACGTCTGTCAGGGTAGAAACGACAATTTATGATGTTTATTCTTTGAACACAAGCTTCAGAAGTCCGGCTAATATGGTGTTTAGAGAAAACGGTCCAATGCAAAACTTACAAGTCGTCAAAAGAGAAGAAGACCAAGACCAGAACCTTGAGGAACACCTTGTCTTAACTCAGCGTTTGAAGGAATTGGATTCGTCCAGGACGTCTTAGCAAAAAGTCCAACATGAAAGATTTGTTGTCAATTTATGAAGCTTATTCTTTGAACGCAACCTTCAAAAGTCCGAGTAATATGGTGTTTAGGGTAAAGAGTCTGATGCAAAACAGCAAGTGTTTAAAAATGAAGAAAACTAAGACCAGAACCTTGAAGAACAGAACTCAGCTTTTGAGGAAATGGAATTTTCCAGAAGATCGCTCAAAGATGTTGGACGTTTATTTTGTGAACACAACCTTCAAAAGACCAAGTAATAAGACGTTGAGGAGAAAGAGTCCGACGCAAAACATCAAGTCCAGAACCAGAACTCGACGTTTGAAGAAATTGGATTTATCCAGAAAGTTTTAACAACAAAGCAAAACAAAGATGTATCAAGGGAGAAACGATGATGTAAGATGTTTCTTCTTTGAGCAGAAGTCTTGAAAGACCTGAGTATTATATATATATATATATATACTGACTCGAAACTGACGTCAAACAACTAAAAATGGGAATGAACCAACACTTAAGTGTTGTAGAATGAAAGATCCTCCTCATGACCAGACTGTTGTCGAATACTTTTTTATTTCACATCTGACATTGGTCACTCTCCTTTTCTTTTTCTTTTTTTTTTTTTCATGCTGTAACGTGCACTTGGCTCAGACAAGCATTCATAATGTGGATGAAAATACCCCATTGAGGATGATGGCGGACCAAAGTGGAGCCTAGGGCGGCGGCGGCGGCGGCGGCGGTGGCGGCGGCGGGCGGCGGGGGTCGAGTCTGAAGCACAATGCACCCACGCCGAAGTACTCCAAACATACTCCAGCCCCTCTTGTGCTGTCGTCTCGTTGCGATGCTTACATGACATCTCCAGCTTGTGTATTGACATGGAAATTTTTCGGTGACAGCTCAACCGTCTGAATTCATGTGGCGAGGGCAGATACTGCTGCCGGGCAATGGACGTGGTAAATAATAATAATAATAATAATAATATATATATATATTCTGAGAACATAACTATCAACACACGGCGGCAAATGTACACATACATATCAAAAACGTTGGGTTTCTGATTAGACAAGGCGACTTGAAACGTACACAACTAATCATTGTTTCATATAGTGCTTGTTGCTACCTAGAGCTCATTGATAGTTAATTATCTCCGTCTGCCAGATGGGCCTCTACACGTTGAATGATATGGTTTCAGCTTCGACGCAGAGGATTTTTATTTGGTGCGACACAATAACGCAAAGGTCTCTCTGTGTTTGGCGACGGTTTTAAATATCAAGGTCCAAATACGTGGAGAGAGCATAAAAGAGAGAGCGTTAGTAGAAGTGAGTCACGCTGGGATGGCATTTTAAAGTACAGTATGTGCCACGATATGACAACGTGTCGAAAGTGTAATTCTGTCGGATGCTCCCAATGTCACCAAAGATTTTTTTTTTTTTTTTGGAAGGATTAATATCTGTAATTAACGTCGGTAATGGCCTTTAGCGCGACACTTATCGAACTACTGAAATGCCAAACAAAGTGAAACTGAAACTATTGAAAACCTATTTGCTCAACATGCGACACAACATCTAATTACAGCCTACGTTTCCTACTTTAGCCTACGTTCTTATTAGATTATAATCCTGTCAAGTCGTGTAGAAATATAATTAGAACAAATAAGTATACAATATGCAGATCTAATGAAAACTTATACACAACCATGTTAGGCTCCAATAGAAATGGCGACTGATTGGTCAATACTTTTACTCAATCTTAGCTACCAACACAAAGACACATAAACTCAAGTACCGATAACTTAGTAACTGTACTGAGAGTTTATTAAAAAGACTGTTTTACAAGACTTACCCAACATCTTGTTTTTATATCAGCTCGAAATGACGAAAACAAGACGTTGGGTGATTTAGTGACTAAATTAATTTAACGAAGCATGTACTACCCTCCGGTTGTGGAATGTTGTGAGTCTACCTGTTGCAATTGTTGGTTTACAATATGTTAAATCAGCACATCTGCTCATTTTTTGTCACTAAGGGAAAAAAAAAACAAACAGATATTATCCCAGATAGCAAAGATTGTGGCTGTCGTCTGGAAGACATTTAGCATCTTTAGATTTGTTTTGGCACAGAGGAAGCAGGGTGAAGGCCTCTGGCTGTAGACTCAAGGTGTCCACGAAGAGCAATGAAAATGATGAATCTGCTCATCTGGAACAACCTTCATAACCAGCTGTTATGAAAACAAGATGCTGGGTGAGGTAGTGACCAAGTTAAGTGATGCACGTACTACCCTACGGTTGTGGAGTGTGCGTGGTCCAGATGTTCACAATCGTGGTGTCCGTGAAGAGTAAAGAAAATGATGAATCTGCTGATCTGGAACCATTTATCACCAGTTATTAGGAAACAAGATATATCTTGAGAAGGTGTTTGACTCAAATTTGTAATCAAATAGACCCTGGGTTCAAATTTCTCCGGACAATCACTTTAAGATTGAGCACAAGTATATTAGATATTATTATTAATGTCCAACAAAACCAAACCCATGCTTTTTGTTTTGTAAACCGTCAAAACTGATCACACAAGTCTTCCTTTTTATTTGTTAGTTTGAACACTTAACCAGGGTTCACCAGGGTTGGACGACTCAAAATAAAAAGTGGATTGAACCGGAGTGAACTTGAGTTTAGCAATAAGTGTTTTAAAAGTGAGTGAATCCTTCTTGGTAGAGATTTGAGTGCCGCATTTTCAGTGCCCGTCAATAAAAACTCTCCCCTTCAGATCAAGGACGATGAGTTGTGCAAAGATGAAGTGTTTCGTGGGTTTTGTGCCTTATTCCTCAAAGTTTTTGTATCCATCTGAATATGAAATATCCTTATTATTTACAGATGTAAAATTTGTTTGTTGTATCTTTTAATTCCGATCGCAAAACCACAAATTTTAATTTGTAAACAGATCTGCAGATTATTTTAATTTGAAAGGTTTCCCAAGCACAATTTGCAAGATTTCTATCATTTCTGCCAATATCCCTTCACATTCAGACGTCCCCCTGCGGTTACAAGCTTCGGGTAATGACTAAAATACAGAGTAGTGACTCATTTCTGACTCTTGATCAGTGATACAAGTGGCAGAAATGAGTTTTTTCCCCCGGCAGGGTTGCTGCTTTCAGCCTGGAAGGAACTGATCAGGAGGGATGTGTTTAGCCTAACTCGTATGAAACCTGAGGGCAAACAAAGACTTTTCTGGGTATTTCTTAACTTCAAAGCTTTAAGCACTTAAAATTAGCTGGAAACATGACGGAACTTCACTGAATTCAATTCCAATTAAACAAAAACTGTCACTACCGCTGCGAGAAATCGCAGCGCTTTCGAGTTTTTTTTTTTTTTTCTGACGGCTGCCTTTGTCCTTTTTTCTTTGGACAGATTTCTTCTTTAATTATCAAACTTATACAAAGGGATGCGTGTAAGTGTAGCTAAGCGTTGAAACAAAATCAAGGTGTGTTTGAAGTGCAAAATAAAGGTGTTGTCACAGGCTCAAAATCAATGAGACGATTGACTGACAGTGGGTTTCGCGGTCTGATTCGTTGTTTTGTCTGAAGGAATAAAGCAGATAAAAGGTCTGGAGTTGAATTCGAGTGTTTGGTGGCTGCTCAAGGTCCAGAGAGGCACTAAATAAACCTATCGGAGAAACTCAAGGAGTGGACAAATCAACAATTTAATTGAGTTCGACAACAACAGAAGAGCCAAGGAAGACAACTGAAGTGGATGATTGAGGAATTGTGTCCTTGGTGGAAAAAACAAGCAAACCCTTCAAGTCAAGAACCTCTTACGTGAAGCAGGTTTATCACTGACAAACTGGTGTTTCTTAAGCCGCATACTTTCATACTTACACTTACTATTTTGAAAGCAAGACGGTAGATATCTTGGCGGACGACAATCGTGGTCCAAAGTGCATCTGTCATTTCCAGTAAGAGCACAACGATTTGAGACGACGCTACCCTGTTGAAATTCACGCTCTACGGAAGTAAATATATTATATGGTAACAGACAAGAAAAGAAGGACTTGCAGGACTTGAGAAGAAAGTATCACATCATCTGTCAAACATTCGAATTGAAAGGAAGTTCAGACTCATGAGACGATGCTAAAGATTAGAGAAGGACGACGACCCAAAACAAGAACTTCTCAAGTTAAAAAAGTTGAAAATTCTTCCCAAAAATGTCCCAAGTTGGTCGAGTGACGTCAACTCAACCAACTGAAGATAAAAGCTGCAGCAGAAAGATCCACAAACAAGCAGCATTTGGTGACGACCACTAGTCGTCGGAAAGACACGTTGTAAAGTTCGACCTCGAAATTGCAACCCCAACCGTACTGTTGAAGGTTTTACAATGTTTTCTTTCTGACCTTTTAAATAAAACCTTTAAAAACCCAATCCTCTCTATAGTTCATCACTTAGAGTTGTTCACTCGAAGTCTGACAAATCCATATTGTTTCACAACGTTTCATCAGATCAAACATCGCAGCCACACCAGCTGTAAAAACCAGACGGATCCCAAGTCGTTCAGTCGGTCCTGACAACTGTTCACCAATGCCCCCACACAACCCAGGAGTTAGTCACCACCGCCCACCGCCACCATGTCTGACTCACGTAGCCTCCTCATCAGGCTCTTCTCGTCAAAAAACCTCCCATCAAATCAGTTGGCTGAGAGCAGAGTGAAACTACTCATCATAGTGAGGGGAGTTATTATTAAAGTGACTTTTTTTTTTTTTTAGATTTTGAATGCTCATGTTTGGGAGGGGGGATTAGAGGAGGATCAGGTCTGAGTCTTCAGGGGATGATTTGCTTCTTGATGACATTTAAGACTTGATTTCGAGGTTCAGGAAATACAACGCAGGAGAAAATTAAGATGTTGAAATCTTGTGGATGATTAGTTGGTCGGCTGAACAAGACAAATGTCAAGTGTCTGAAGACTAAACGGGACAAAGGACGAATCCTTTGAAGACTCAAAAGGACACATCTTGGACAGAGACGATCGATGGTTTGACAGGAAATTAAAGAACTGAAGACTCTTGGATGAAGTTGAAACATCTTGAAGAACCCACAGGAAGTTGATGTTTGTTGAAAATCATCTTGAGAAGTTGGGTACCCAACCATCCACCATGAAACACAAATCTAAACTCCCAAACTCCCGTCATTAATCCACCTTTGACCACTAGATCTGTAGCGTCCACCCTCAGAGGATAAACTCTGAGAGTCCACCACCTTTTATCAGAACTGAAGAAGACTCTTAGATGAAGGTGAAATGTCTTCAAGAATCTAAAACAGTCCAGTTGCATCTTCTAGGATCTACAGGAAGTTGACGTTTGCTGAAAGTCATCTGAGACTAGGGTAGTCAAACGTCCACCATCAAAACTACCTAAACTCCCTAAGGACTGTTGTTAATCCACCTTTGACCACTAGAGTCCACCAGAAAAAGACTCTTAGATGAAGGTGAAACGTCAACAGGAAGTTGGATGTTTGTTGAGAATCATCTTGAGAAGTTGGGTACCCAACCATCCACCATGAAACTACCTAAACTCCCAAACTTCCGTCATTAATCCACCTTTGAACACTAGATCTGTAGCGTCCACCCTTAGTAGAAAAACTGAGAGTCCACCACTTTCTATTAGAAGTGAAGAAGACTCTTGGATGAAGGTGAAACATCTTCAGGAACCAACAGGAAGTTGATGTTTGTTGAAAATCCTCCTGAGAACCCTAACGACCACCGTTGAAACTACCTAAACTCACCTTCAGACGCTAGATCTGTAGTGTCCAACCTCACTAGAGTCCACCACTTCCCACCAGGACTGAAGAAGACTCTCGGCTCAAAGTGAAACATCTTCAACAATCTACAAAAGTCCAGTCGACGTAGATGAAGTTAAAGACGTCTTCATGTCGTGTAGTTGACGCTGATATATTTAAACAACACGAGAACGTACTGAAATTACAAGCAGGACTGACTGACTCTAAACTGAGCTAATAACGTCACTGATTTTATTTCTGATCTGGTTCACAGATGGTAAAAAAGTCTGACTCAACGGCCTCATCAACTTGTGGTAAAGTTCAGTCGAGAGTCGTCGACCCTCGTTACGCTCGAGTTAAAACTCGGTTGGCCGGAGATTAAAATGTGACAAACCACAAGACTAAAAATATTTCCTAATTACATAATTAGAGGAAGTTCACGACACGGTGATCTAACGGGGTCAATCTGGGACGACTGAACCACAGAGATGTGGTCACGGTTTTAACTGTAATTATAGCGCTACCGCTACGTTTAACGTAATCTATCTGTCAGACTGTGACTCACTTCATTAGCTTTTCTAATTATCTAAACCAAAACGTAATAGAATGACTCACATAAAAACAAAGGCGACATAAAAAGCTAATATTAAAAGCTATAACCAACATTAGCTTCTAACTAGCTAACATTAGCTAATTATAAACTAGTATATAGCTAATTACCAAAAAGTCAAATCTAACATGTCAATAGTAGCTTGTTGTAAACAACTTCATGCTAACATTAGCATGTTTTTATTAGTAGTATTTTGGCAAAAAAAAAAAAAAGTGTGAAAAGCTAACATTAGCATGTTGGAAATGCTAAATTAGGTATTTTGGCTAAAAAACAGAATTGAACTTTATGCTAACATTAGCTTGATTTATAACCAGCTAATGTTAAGATTTTAACATGTATTAAGCTACCAATGCTAAGTTAGCATTTTGGTTAATTAACAAGCTAATGTTAACATGGGGTTGGATCTGCTAAAATCCTAACATTAGCTTGTTATAAAACATGCTAATGTTGTCATTAGTTCCAGTCATACAATTTGTCAGTGTTCTCAATTTAGCTAGTTATAAACAAGCTAATGTAAGCATGAAGTTAAACATTTTTTTGTAGCTAAAATGCTAATTTTAGTATTCAACTATTAGTCAAAATACTAATGTTAATGAGGTTCAATTCTACTATCATTTGTTAAAATCCTTTCATTAGCTGCTTGTATAACAAGCTAATGTTAGCATGAAGCTAGATACTGTTTTTAGTCAAAATGCTAATGTTAGCATTTCACTTTTTTAGCCAAAATGCTAATGCTATCTTTTTACTTTTTTAGCCAAAATCCTAACATTAGCATTCCACTATTAGCCAAAATGCTAATGTTAGCATGGGGTTCGATTCTACTATCATTTGTTAAAATCCTAATATCAGTTACTTATAAAACATGCTAATGTTAGCATGACAACAAATTATGTTTTTAGTCAAAATGCTAATGTTAGCATTCCACTATTAGCCAAAATACTAATGTTACCATTTCACTTTTTTAGCCAAAAGGCTAATGTTTGCATTTCATTTTTTAGCTAAAATGCTAATGTTTGCATTTCATTTTTTAGCTAAAATGCTAATTTTAGCATTTCTGTTTTCTAGCTAAAATGCTAATGTTAGCATTTCTGTTTTTTAGCTAAAATGCTAATGTTAACAAGACGTTGGATCCTGCTATTTGTTAAAATCTTAACATTATCTACAAGTAGCAACATCAAACGATCAATCCAACGATTTATATGAACCAGAAACTTTATTTTTCAAAACTCTACATTCTAAAACAAATCTCACACGTTCAATGACAATTAAAAAAACAAAACAAAACAACAGACGAGAATCACATCTATCTACAAAAACACGATAATTACAATTAAATCCTCTTTCAGTGTTAAACAGAGTTTTTTATTTTTTTTATTTATTCCCCTTCACCCATTCTGCCTCCCTCCAGTTGCCATGGCGAAGCGGTAATAAGTCGCATCGATCTCACCGCTCTGCCTCCCCCGACGCCTTTCGCCAACATTATGTATAATAAACGTTGCCGCTGCTCCCCTGGTCTCTCGCCCCCCCGCTGAGAGAAACACAGACATGTTGCTCGGTGTCACCAGAAGAAGTGAAGCGATGCGAGCGAGTGTCAAAGACGACAATGTCACCGCTGATCATCTTGTACAGTACATAAATATATATATATATATATATATATATATATATATATATATATATATACTTATATACGAGATGACGGCATGTGGCTAAAGTTAAACATCAATGAGAACAATCTTTAAACGCAGGTAACAATTGTCTTTAGCAGCTAAATCAATGAGGAACTTTCTACTTTAGCTTCTAATTGAATCGTGAGTTAAAGGTTAATGTTTCGACCATTAACGTCTGATGAAGCGCGGTGAATTTATCTACGGGAAAAAACTGTGATTTAACTACGTTAATAGATTCACAAGAAAAGAGGATGTAAACAATAATAACTTACCGAGATGAGAAAGACGCTAAAGCTTCTACGAGGAGCCGCAGTCGTGAAGTTTTTCTTCCGCTTGTTGTCAAAGATTAGCTCAACGTGCAGTTATGTTAGCCTATGCTACGCTACGCTACAGGTACAGTGTTAACTGTAACAGTTTGAGAACATGTGGAGCATTAGCTTAAATTTTAAGCTAATAGCTTTAGCTATTTGGCTTTAGCTACAAAAAAAATACCATTGTTTATTAGCTAAACTTTTAAGCTAATTCTCCACGCAGTTATGCTAGGCTACGCTATGCTACAGGTACAGTGGTAACTGTAACAGTTTAAGAACGTGTGTATAGCCAATAGCTAATAGCTTTAGCTATTAGGTTTTAGGTACAAAAACAAAAATGCTTTTATTTATTAGCTAAACATTTAAGCTAATGCTCCACACAGTCATGCTAGGCTACGCTATGCTACAGGTACAGTGGTAACTGTAACAGTTTGACAACATGCGGAGCATTAGCTTATATTTTAAGCTAATAGCTTTAGCCATTTGGCTTTGGCTACAAAAAAAATAACATTGTTTATTAGCTAAACATTTAAGCTAATGCTCCACACAGTCATGCTAGGCTATGCTATGCTACAGGTACAGTGGTAACTGTTACAGTTTGAGAACATGCGGAGCATTAGCTTATATTTTAAGCTAATAGCGTCAGCTATGAAAAAAAGCTTTCATTTACTGGCTTACCTTTTAAGCTAATACTCCACACAGTTATGCTATCTTATGCTATGCTAACACAAGTAGTACGCATACCAGTTTGAAAATGTGTGGAGGACTAGCTTATCTTTTCAGCTACTATCTTTAGCTATTTAGCTAGCTATTAGCATTAGCAATTTTAAGATAATTCCCAATACATTTATGTTGGCTTATGCTATCACCAGTGAACGTGTGGAGCATTAGCTTAAATTTAAAGTTAATAGCTTTTACGAAGAATTAAAACTTTTAGCCTTAGCTTGAAGCTTAAATCTTAAGCTAACATTGCAAGGCTAGTGAAATGCACATTTTATTAGCTTAGTTAGCTTGTATCATATTGGCAGATATAAAATTAAACAAAACAGGCAATTTGAGTTAAGATCACTAACTGGATAATAATTATTCAACACTTACCTTAAACAAATGCGGAGAAAATTGACAAATCTGTGTAGCAAGAGAGAAAAAGTTAGCACAGTTAGCTTGTTTATTTACAATATTTTCAACAATTAATGAACATACCAGCCATAAAACCTAAATAACAATCAATAACAATGCATATTTGATTGAATTATCTAATAGAAACTAAAATATTTTAGCAAAAATACGTTAGCTTAAATAAAGAGCATTTTTTTCTTCTACACACGCATGCGCAAAAGAAACAAGATGGCGACGCTACGTTAGCGTGACGCCGGAATTAGCAAGAAGCTAATTCACCTGTTGTCTCTTATCAGGGTAAACACTCGCTACCGGTGGATAAACACACTTTCAACACACTTCCTCTAGTTGAGGTATTTTACTTATTTGTCACAGAAAGTTACAAACACTTAAAACGAATAAAAAGCTTCTGTTTGATACTAAATTTAAGAGAAAAATAGCTATAAACTCCGATGCTAATCAAGCTAATTAACTACATAAACACATCGCGATCAACTCAAAATCACGTGACAGTACAAGAACGCATATGATAAAGTTTTAATACTCATTCATGAGAAAAAATATCAGCGGAAAACAGCGATACATATTTAAAATTTACCTGTGAAGCCATTGACAGAAGATTGACAGGTAGATCCCGTTTGTCTGAGCTGCGCATGCGCACAGAGGTAAAAGCTATCCGGTGACGTCACGGCGTAACAGATGAATGAAAACAATGGAGGTTACGTAGCGCAACGAGGGGAAAATACCGGAAGTAATATGCAACATAATGCAATAGGAAAAAAGTTTCAAAATAAAACAGGAAATTACACAAAATATATAATATGTAAAAAAAATGATTTAATGTTCATATATACATGTATATATATATATATATACACACACACACACACACACATATATATATATATATATATATATATATATATATATATATATATATATGAACATAGAAGCAAACACTGTTTGTCTTTTTCACCCCATCTGCACTGCCATTACACATTATCCAGCTGCTCCATATTCGCTCTGGTGCCTGCTACAAACAAGGTAAAGTCTGCGAGCGGTAATGATGTCTTGACTTAACAGGGGTCAGTGGGGGGGAAACAAGCAGGCAGACTGTGTTTTATAACTCACTTTTAATAGGTGCTTCTTTCCTCTGAGGTGCTGGATGTGCACAGGTGGAATGAGGCAACACAGACATCACTTTAAATATATTATATATATATATACATACACACATAGACAAGCTGGAATTTGTCTGTGTTTTACTAACTGGTGGAGGAGACAAGCAGACAAGGTGTAGGTGGTAAATGATTCAATAGAAAAATGGAATCATAGGGGAGAACATACGGGAACAGGGAGCACATGAAAACATAATCAATTCAGCTTAGGATTTTATTTTTAAACCTGTTATATTGTACTATGAATAATTAAGTGTCAGATGTGGTTGAAATTGTGTTTCGTACAAACTGTCGGCAAAAATAGACTCAAAACTTCACGATTAGAGACATTAATTTGCAGTTGGGAGCTGATTTATTTCTCAGCTAATATATCATTTGACTTTACACAGTATGATGCTGGAGTGGTGTCGTGAGAAAGGCCCTTAAGATGGAACCATGCTCCTCCAGATTAAGCTGTCATTTCCCACTTCAGCATTGAAGTACATCGGCAGAACAATGGAGTCCCCCAATAGGGACTTTACAGTACCCATCCATGGGACTCTAAAAAGGGTGGATACTCTTAACGCTTAACAACAGTCAGGACCCAAACTCCAACACACAGACAGAGAGTTGAGGAGCAACCCTTGCCCTTTCACCTGGTGCAACTCCAGCACAGTAGAGGGTCTAGACTTTCTTGAGGGGTTTGGGTCCAGAGCCAGAGCTATAACCGGTAACTGGTATATCTCCACCTCTCAGACAAGACCAGCTCCTTCTGCACCAATGAGACGTCCCCTGTCAGCTTCTCAGCAAGGGGTCGGGATTTGGACCTGATCCAAAAGGTACCAGAATCATGTGAGTCCTCAAATGGGTGTTAGGCCCACTGGAAGATGGACCCATATGCTTGTTTTGGGCTGTACCCGAACGGGCCCCTTCACCCAGGCCTGGCTCCAGGGCCGGGTCCTGGTGAGCCTCCAGACAGGGTGCATTGGTTCCTGTTTTTTGTTCTTAGCTCTTTTCTCTTAGTCTGACCCTTAACCCAAGACCACTTGGTCTTGGGAGACCCAAAAGCCCCCAGACAAAACACAGCTCCTTGGGTCAATAGAGTACGCAAGCCGGTCCACCACAACAAGGTGGCAGTTCTTGGAGGGGGGGGGTGATAGAGAGATATAGAGAGACAGAGAGAGAGAGAGAGGAGATGTTGGGGGGTTGGGGGAAGGTGGCAAAAGGAGAGAGGAGGAGGGGTGAGAAAGTCAAAGGAGATAGTAGGGAAGTGGGGTGAAGGAGGTGAGATGTAGGGATGATGACGTGAAGGAAGTAAAGTTGTGAGTGTGAACAAGCAGCAGCCTCCTCTTCCTGCTCACTATCACGTTTCTCCTTCTTCTGCCACCAACATATCCATTTCTTCTTCTTCTTGTTCTTGGCTTCTTTCTCCTCCTTCTCCTTTTGCTTTTGTGCGTTTTTTTTATCAGCCTTCTTTTTCTTTTTCAGTTCCTTCTTTGTCCTTCCAGTTGCTTTGCCTTCATTTTCTGTACTTGCAGCCACAGGTTCCTGCTCCTCCAGCTGCAGGTTGGCGTCCTGGGTGGATCCCCTCCTTGTTGGGCATTGCCTTGATGTGCCAGTTGGCGACGGTTTCTGTTCTTGGCAACCACTCTTCTTGATGGTGTTTGTGTTTCTTGAACTGTCTTGCACGTTCACTCCCTCTCAACTCTACATGCTACAAAAATATAAAGGATAAAACAACTAAATTCAACACCCAGAGTGTATGTTTACGCAGTGACAGTCCAAAAGGCTGCAACAAACAGGCCCCTATATATTAAATGTAATGTTAATTTATTGTCTTTTGACTGGTCCCAGTCAGTAAACACCACTGAACAATATAAGAGGAACCATCCAGCTCCTTCATCAGTTAATAAACTGAACCTCTTTCCATCTCAGGTAAAGCTGCAGCATCCATCACAAATCTGCAGGGAGACGATACAGTGGCAGCTCACATCATTTCCAATCCTGCTCTTCCACTGCTTGTGTTTCTATCGCATGTACATGAACACAATAAAATCAACTAGTCCCTTATAGCGGATTGGATTGATGAGTTAATGTTTTCTACCGAGCGCCAGACACATTATCACTGCCACCAATACAATACTGTATGTGTACTGTCATGGGAGATTTAGCAGCAGAATATTATGAGATTCAATAATTCAGTGATCACTGCTGCTGCCTCATTAAACAGAGAAAAATCCAACATGACGTATGTTTCTGCTCTTAGAGAAAGGAAGTCATGGACTCCCTTATGTTTGAACATAGTCTTAGTCCCCAGATGACGAAGTTTCTAGCTGTAGTTTGGCAGATATTTGTCATTTTTTGATTTATTTTGTCACAGAGGAAGCAGGTTGAAAGTCTATGGTATCGTTATTGTTTATCACACTATTTAAAAAGTAAAGGTGAGCAAGAGAAAGGCTTTTGGATTGTGGAAATTTGGGACTGTTACATAATCTCCATAATCTGTCTGTGGTGGTGGTGGTGGTGGCCCCGCCCACTATGACATCACTTACTCTGTCTTGTTGGCCCCGCCCAGTATCCATGATGTCACATTATATGGGCGCAGCCATCAACTAGGACTCAATTTGTTTTGTTTTTTTTATTTTCAAAATAAAAGTCTTGTTGATTTTCAAGGAAGTCGTGAGTCATATTTTTCACATTGCATCTGAATGTTGATTGGACATCGATTTTGTTTATTGTTTCGTATATTTACTCATAAAACGCAACGTCAATTCTGCCGGCGACAAAATATATCGAGCAGCTATAAAAACATTGTTTTGTAAAACAGTTATTGAGTCTGAAAGAAACACATTTATCTTCTGATTGTACAAAATTGCTCCAGGCTTCTGATAAACATCCAAACATTTGCCTTTTGTGAAAATCGCGGCGTTTACCTGCTCAACTCGACCGACAGTAAAACAGCAACAAAACGAATCAGTCACAACTTCACAGAGAATGACAAGACACGTCGACTCATCTGCTGGATCCAATAATAATGTCACCACAGGGCGACATGAATGAAGATCGAAATTTAAATGAATCATACGGTGTTTACTCACATTGTGAGACATTGCACTCACCCACAGATATGCAGCCATTTCCAAACAAAACAGTCCCCAAAAAGACAAATAGACACACACACACACGTATATATATATATATATATATATATATATATATATAAAAACCATATTTCTCACATCTATTGTCCTAAGAAGAGACGGGTAGGCATGGAAACACAAGAGATGAGAAGACTGGAAACTTCAAATTCTAGTACATGATGTAATCGTTACATTTGATTCATTTCTCCATCTGCCTTTTCCAAGTTTTAGTCCCTGAACAATGTGCAGCCATTAGGGAGGAATCCCCCTCATCCATCCATCATGTTCTCCTCCATCAGCCTCCATCACTTTTGATGCAGCTGCTGTTTTGTCAATAGTGAAAGAGCCACTAATGAGAGCTACGACTCGGGGTAATAAGCGGTACACGTCTTCCAAGGGTATCTAAACTCCCACGGTACATCTTGTTTTCTGAATGGAAAAGAAAAAAAAAACTATATGAAATGAGGTTGTGTTTGTTTACCCTTCAAACGTAGATTAAATTTGTTATCGCTATGAAAGAAATAAAGAAAAAGGTCGGACAAAAGAAGCACTAAGCCTCAGAGATCAAAGAGGAGAAGGGTTGTAATAGAAATTCATTGTGGCTTCCTGCTGAATGGGAAGAAAAAGTCAAATGCAATCTTAATAAATATAAGAACAGACGGTCCTTCAGAAAAATGACAGTGTAGCGTTAGCTACATTTTGACCAAACGATGTAGGAGTTTCATTAATTGTTGCTATCTCTTTGAATAAAACAACATATAACAATGTTTTTGCCTTTTCTCTTTCCCCAGTCTGGTTATTTTAGAGGTTTCTTCCTGTTAAAAGGCAGATTTTCTAACCCACTGTTGCCAAGTACTTACTCACAGTGAGGACCTCTTAGGTTTCTCTCTATAATATTGTATTTTTTTTTTTTTTAACTCTCCATGGAAACTGCACCCATGAATCTGTGCCTGGGTGTTTATCAAATCCAAAATTACTTATATAATTTTTTTCCACTCTAGAGCGCACAGCCTTGTTGGTTAAGGTCAGAAAAATGTTAGCAGAGACCAATTCTAGCCGATGGATGGAGACAGTGTCAAAGTCACATTTTATGTCCTCACATTATGTCTTAACTTGACCTTTTCCTTATTCTGGAGAAACAAACAAACAAAAGCTTGGCAGGATTCTGCTACACTTCACAACAATTAGAATAAAACTATTTAAATAAAATTGCACCAGTTGAACCAGTCCAAGAAACTGGTTTTGGGTTGGAAGTGTTCTATGGGTTGATTCTGCAACATTCCACAACGTTAAGTGATCAGACTATCACGTTTTGAAAGGTGTTTTTTTTTTTTTTTTTTTTGCGAGTGAAACACTTTTTTTTAGACACAAAAGCAGCAAAATTGGAAGTAAAATGCAGCGATTGAACCAGTCCAAGAGATTGGTTTTCAGTTGGAAACACTCTGGTGGTGGATTCTGAAAAATTCCACAACATGAAGTGATCAAAATGTGAAACACAAAAGCATGTTGTTACCAACTGAGCAACATTAATTGTAAATTGCATTTACATGTCACATATCGTCTTTGTCTAAACCATCAGGACGCCACAGTAGGTCCATTGCATTTTACTTCAAAATCTCCCTTTTGTGCTGTAGGTCAATCAGGCAGGAGGTGAATGAAAAGTTCCACTCTAATGGCTCCGGGGGAACAATTGCGGCGCTAACTTTCTAAAGAGCACGGCAATCACAGTTATTGATTATCTGAAGACCAGTGTAAGTGGTGGTTGGTGGTGAGCTACTTGAAGATGTGATGCTAAGATTCTCTCTCTCTGACTCTTTATTTGTTAAAGTTAACTCCAGGAACACAGCAACCGACAAATCAACTCTGTCTTGGCACGATTTCATTGCTGACTCATATTTGGAAACTGGAACCGATGTCAAAATTGCCTGGCTTCACAATAATAATTTTAGGTATTTGGTTATGAATAAATAAATAAATAAAAAAATAAATAAAAAGATTGACAGTGATGAGCTCCGACAGCGTTGCAGCAGACTGATGCTCAGCACAAATAAAAATATTGGAATTGCACAGACTATTTACCGCTTCACCAAATACCTTCTGAGGTAAAAGCCTCGTAAACATCAACCAACTCCAGATGTTTTATACTATTAAAATAGTTTGTCGGCAGAAGGTAAAGCTGCTGTTTCTTGGTATAATGATATGTATAAATTACAGAGGGAGGGCGCATCGCTGACCTATACCATCTGTTGACAGCATGGGAAGGATGTCACACTGTTGCTATGGCGCTAAGGTCTTTTGCTTCAGAAACACCTGCATCCAACATCCGCGTCCACATTAGCTGTGAAAATTGTTAAACGCTCGTTCCGATTTATTTAAAGCATCTATCAATATCGTGACAATGAAAACAGCCACCTATAGTTGTATAATTACATATATATGGCTGAACTGTTGAACTGTGAGTGCGTGAGTAAGTTCTGCGCTCTGTTGGGTTGACATTGATTTCTGTCATCTCCCGCTAAATGTCTCTCTGTACCTATTATTATCTCTATTTTAGTTCAAGAGCCGATGCTAACTTCTGCAGAGAACTTGGAAGCATCTGTCTGCGTGATGATTAATGTGTTTCCATGGATATCATGACCACAGGAGCCACTTAGAAGAAGGCGGCGTCTCCACACACAAGCGCTATCTTTCCCGTGCACCTCTCAACACCCTACAAATATGTCAATCAAAAATTTATCTAACGCGTCTAAAAGACAGTAAGCAAAGCAATCAGTGTGCAGCAGATGCTAAACTATACTATATTATCATAAATATGATTCTATTTATCTAATCAATTTCTTTTTCTTAAGGACAGAGGGAAAATACCAGAACAGATAAATGTCACGCTGACATTTTAAATCATATTAATAAGGACGTTGTGAAATTTATCGTGAAAATACCATAATTAGATAAATGAACAAACCAATTCGATAGAACAAATTACTGTTTCTTATTCTGAAATATCCTTTAAGTGTATTCTTTTGGATGTTTTTGTTTTTGTTGCAGAGGGAGAAGAGTTAGATCAGACATGAGTTGTAGTCAGTATCGGTGGGATGTGACCTTCCATTATCTTTGGACTGATTCGAATTAGCTTAATTAGATGCTAATATATGACCACCGTCTTCAAAAGGCAGCGTTAGAGAAAGTGACAATAATATAAAGTTACAGTTTTGAGTTTAGAAGTTGCATCATATAATAAATAAAACTCAAAAATTAGAAAGAAAATCAGAAAAACTAAGCTAAAAGTTCATTAGATGTAACTCCATCTACGGGGGGTAGTACTAAACTTAAGATGCATGATGGATTTTGTTGATAGGAAAACTATAGGGACATATATACTATAAGGATATATATAAACAGTCTTTTATACTAATTCATGACTGACACTTGTTTATTTTTTCCCTCAATTATACTTGTCAATACACCTGAATTAAAAGTATATAAAAAAGATTGTGCTTTGTCCTTCACTGCTTTTCATCATCCATCATTTCCATTTTTTCTCTAGCTCATTATTTTTCTATAATTGCTCTGTCCATCCTCTTGAATTCTCTTCTTTTTGTATTTATTTATTTTTTCCCCACAGCAGCATATCGTGTTATTACACTCAACGCTGCTGCTGACAGAAACAGGCTATTATGTGGCGGTGGCCTTTAGGCCGATGTAGAAGCCCAGAGCATTAAACACCTGCCATCTTGTTCTTTCTTGTCATTAATAATTCACAACGTAAGTCCTGATGACAGCCTCATCGTGTTTCCTCCACAGAGCGACAATCTGCTTCCACAAATGTTTTTTTGTTTTTTTTCTAAGCAGTGTGACAATAAATGAGATAAACACCAGTTAAAAAATAGTGAATGAATTAGATTCATACAATTTTTTTCCAGATGCAACCAAAGAAAAAAGGAGAAAATATGTAAATAGTTTGAGATTTTGGGTTTTTAAGTGTTCCGACATTCCACAACATTCAGTGATTAAAATGTCGTGTTTTTACAGGTGATTATTGCCCTCAAACACATGTTTTTTTTTCTGGCACAAAATAAATGAAATTGGAGTAAAAGTGCTCAGGATAATTGAGCCAGTCCAAGAGATTGTTTTGGATTTGAAGTGTTCTGATGGTGAATTTTCCGTTTTTTTGGCACAAAATCAATGTTGTGCCAATCCAAGATATTGATACGATATTTCACAACACCCAGTGATCAAAAACATCATGTTTTGAAAGATGTTTCTTTACCTAAACACTTTTTTGTGAGTGCCACACTTTTTTTGGGCCAATCTAAGAGATTGGTTTTGTTCTGATGGTGATTCTACAACATTCCACAACATTCAGTGATCAAAATATCATGTTTCGAAAGACGATTATTACCCTAAATCAAGATAAACACAAAAGCTGTGAAACTAATGGAGAAAAACAACAACAACAACAACTTTTAATATAGCACAGATCATCTAGCTACAGTTCCTGAACCATCCATCTCGATACTGATCTGTAGAAAAATCAACAAATCTTGTACAGGAACATCTGCTATTAAATAACTAAATAAAGCAGGTATTGAGGACAAAACACTCAGCCATCAGACGAGCTTATCATAGAAGACGTCTGGCTCTGATGAGATCTTATCACAGCTTTGATTGCACTCACAAGACAAAGTGGATCAGTGATGTGATTTAGTTTGAAAAGTCACAATTAGAAACATATTTATGTGCCACTGTTTCTCCAGTCACAAACAAACAGGAAGTAAAACTTCCTGTGATTGGTTTGAAATGGACCGAACGGAACCAAAACAGGGTTCAGTTTGTTTCAACACTTTTTGAACAAACAGGAAGTGATCTGAACGCCTTTTGTCTGAGTTTCTCTTTGAACACCTTGATTTTTTTAAAAACTTTGTCATTCTTGTAAAGCGCTGAAACAATTATAAAGACACAATATGTAGGTGGTAAGTGTGTAGGCGGAGCTGCGGGACTGTACAGATTCTAGCTGGAGGAAGACGGAGGCAGACACAAGGAAGGCGACAGCCACGTTGAACCAATCTTGGCCGCTCAGTCGCCGGATCCATTGGGTAATCATCGTTTCAATCCTGCCAATCACGACTCATCGACGCATCCTGCCAAGTCTCCCTCAGTTTGGCGTCTGTTTTATTTACTCATCAGTGAACTGAATCTCTAAAAACCCCGATGAGTCCAGTTTCCTCTAAACCTTCCAGCAAACCTAGTGAATCACATCGAGTCAAAGTCCAACTGTGGATGAGAAGAAGTGCTACTACCTTCACATCTCCTAAGAGTATAAAATAAAAGGTTGTCACGACCATCTGGGGGAAATGATGGGAAAGGTTGTAAAGTGAGAGATATCACAGGTTCTTCCAAATAATCAGGCTTTGTCATGATTTTCTGGATTAAAATAAATGAACTTTTAACTCTGATAATAATTTGATTTCAACAATAATAACAAAGAAAAGTGTGACAGACTATCAGGTCACGTATATGATTTATTTTTTCGTTGCCTGTTGGGATTAAAGTCTCAAAATCTCAAAACTTTCCATGTTATTCTTGATTTCAAAATAAATTACTCACATTACTTTTGTCTTATACGTGGACCTAATACTAAGACGGATATACGGCCGCAATATGGCCCAAATGCAACCCTCCGATAGCGGTGCGAAAGAAAAAAAGAAAAAACAAAAGGTGGCATATGACATAGTCAAACAAAAGACCTTCACCCTGCTTCCTCTGTGACTAAATGAATCTAGAAATGACAAACGTCTGCCAGACTACAGCTGCAATCTTTTCTCTCTGGGCAGTTTCAGTAAAATCTATTCAAAAATCAGTAGAATTTATTGACTCTGGGTCAAAGACATCCTAAATGAGTTAAAATAAACCTCTTAAAGCGAAGAAATACCCAGGCACAGTGAGACGAAGTCATCCAAGAAAGTACAATCTGATCTATAATCGAGAGGGAAAGAGAAAGTGAAGGAGGGTGAAACAGATCTCACACTGTCGCCACAACTGCTGATGCTCAGCAGTGAAAAAAGTGCACACCCACACACTTTACACATCCCTGCACTTAATCATCTGAGTCCACTCGGTCTTTAACGGCCGGGAGAGGGAATAAAAAGAAAAAAAAAGGCTGCGAACGATGAGATAAAAAAAATAAAATAAGACCGTAAGTCATCGTCTACGTTGCATTCGTATTTAACATCTGCTGATAAAAAAACCTCTTGTAAATACCTGCTGGGTCTTATAACGTTCCCTCTGTGCAGGAGCAAGAAATAAATAACAGAGGCTCTTACTCCTTTCAACATGAAGACAGCAATTAGGTGAAGAGTTAAAGGTGAGATTAAGTCTACAAATCCTGCTCGGTGGTTCAGATCTTTTCAAAACGCACAGGAAAAGATTCATTTAGTCACAGAGGAAGCAGGGTGAAGGTCTTTGGTTTGACTATGTCATAGATTTGGTTTACCACACGGTGGTAAATGGTTTGTGGATTTTCAGGGCCATGTTTCTTACTGATTTGAGGCATATAGGGGCCATCCATTCTTCTGAAACTAAAACTGGGCCAAATTTGGCCCCATAATGATTTCGTTATCTGGGATAATGCATGATCCTGCTCTTACAAGTGGTGAGAAAGGCCCTTAAGGTTTACAACCACACTCCTCCAGGTCAAGCTATCATTGCTCACTTCAGCCCTGAAATCCCCCAGAAGAACAATGGAGCACCCAGGTAGGGGCGCTTCCAAATACCCATCCACAGGACCCCAAAAAGGTTGGGTAGTCTTAACTGAACAGTTGGGACCCATTCTCCAGACCAAGGTGCAGGGAAACAAGTAAAGGTTAACAGGGTGAAGGTTTTTGTCTTTATTTGGGGCCGGTTACATCTATGTTTTGGAGTTCCACAATTGGTTTTGGCCTCCTTTTGTTTTTTTCTTTATCACCCCTAATTTAGGCCATAAACGGCCATTCGGTACATCCTTATGAAACTTTGCCAAAATTGGGCCAAATTTGGCTCCTTAATGATTTTTGCTCTCTAATAGAACGATGGAGTATCCAATAAAGGAAAGTACCCGTCCACATGACACCAAAAAAGGGTGGATACTAACTGAACAGGCAGGACCCATTCCCCAGACCTAATGTGCAGGGAAACAAGTAAAGATAAAGAAAGTAAAGGCTTTTGTCTTGACTGTGGTGGATTTTGGACTCTTTTTTAGGGCAGGTTTTAGGTGAGTTTTGGCCTCCTTTTTCTTTAGCACCCCTAATTTAGGCCATATAGGGCCATTCGGCACAAATGGTCCAAAACTAAATTTGGCCCCATAATGAATTTTGTGAATGGAGTGCGCAGTAAAGGCCTTTTCCTATACCCATCAACGAGACTCCAAAAAGGATGGGTACTCTTAACCGATGTTTGGCATATTTGTACCAATAATGGACAGGACCCATTCCCTTACCCTAGGGTGCAGGTAAAAGGGGTTTTTAGACTCTTTGGGGCCAGTTATGTCCATGTTTTGGAGTTCTATAATTGGTTTTGGTCTCTTTTTGTGTTTTTGATCTTTCGCACCTCTAATCTGGGCTACATAGAGGCTGTAAGTCCTTCCAAAAATTGGGCCAAATTTTCCCCCATAATGATTTTTCTATCTAGGGAATGAATGAACATCTATCAAACAGGAAGTGATCACAATCACTGATTCTTCAGAAACATTCAGGAAAGTGCTACATTTCTCTACTGTTTACATTGGACTGTACATTTCATTTTTATGCAAAGAGCAAAGTAAATCTTTTTTTATCGGAGCCTCAAAGAGGAACCCGAATCAACGGTGAATCCAGCTCTCTAATCAAACGTGGAAGTGTCTGTCTGCATTGAGGCTTATTAAAATGTATTTCTCATTCATAAGCCACATCCGACAAAAGATAGAGGTTCCCCATCAGTTTTTTTTTTTTTTTCATCCTTTCCATTCAGCACACTTCCACTGAAGATGAATTAATCAGGAAACAATCACGGGAAATATCTGCTATCTGCCGTACTCCTCCTGAACGGCAGGCAGGGCATATCCTAAACCTGTCCACACACTGTGTCTCTAATCAGCCTTGTTGAGTGAACCACAGGAGAGAAGAGAGAGAAAAGAGCAGAGAAACACAGATACAGAGATAAGAAATAAAATCAAATCTCTTTTCATTAAGTTTAGCATTGAAGGAAGAGTGAAGGAGCACTCAGTCATTTCCATTAGGACTCATCAGAGCCTCTAGTAGATTTAAACAGACGTGAATTATTACTGTACCACCACTACAAGCTAATTCAGTCACACTGTGTGAAAGATCGAGTCAAATGTGAAGGAAATGTGGATCTGAACCAGAAACATCGACCACTCAGGACCAGTTATTGTCCTAATGAGAATCAAACCTGCTTGTTTGAGTAAGATTTAACGGTCAAACAGTCTTATAAATGCTTTTATATTTATATGTGTGTGTTTATACACATTTATATATACAAATACATGTGTATAAATACACACTATATGTCTATCTCTCTCTCAATTTAGAAATCTATCTATATATCTATATCTATCTATACATATATAGACATTTATCGAATCTATCAAATCAAATTATATATATATATATATATACTGATCCTCTACAACATTAAAACCACCATCAGCAGCTACTTCAGATCAACGGTCAGAGTCTCAGCAATGACAAATTAATGTATATATCATGTATATTATGTATACATTTATATATATATCTCGTGAGGCAACAGGACCAGTGACTCTTTCTGCGAATATTGGTGAAACAAATGATCCAGTAGAATCAGAGTGAGAACAAAAGGTTTGTTCATGCTCCATTAGACACACACATCAACCGTAACTGTGGGCGTCTCAAACTGAGGCAGTGATTCATTTCCACACAAGGTGAAAATCTTTCAAATCTTTCTTCCCTTCAAACTGTTGTCTCCCCTTTACCACACAAAAAAAAACTAGGGACACTCGAGTCAAATCAGTATAAAGAGTCGCGGGTTGAAGGTTGAAGTGCTCGTCGTCTGGTGGCTGCGTTCTGACGGATGTCGACAGTCAGCGGATCTTTGTGACGACAAAAAGAGAAAAACATCGATTCAACGAGATTCTCTCAGCTCATTTAAGACGTTAATCATGAACATTATTAACGTCACGAACATTATTAACGTTATTAACACTGACAGGTGAATTACACTGATTATGTCCTTACAAAGGCACCTGTCAGTTGGCGATATATATATATATATATATATATATATATATATATGTGTGTGTGTGTATGTGTGGGTGTTTCACATCTACTTGCTACAACTAAACTCGGGTCCATGTAATTAATCATTTCTACTGTGACACAGTTTAAGTTCTGGAAGAAACTGAATAAATAAGTCATTTGTTGGAAAAACATAGATGCAATTTTTTCTTTCTACATAACTACAAAGATGGACCACTATGTGTCAATGTATATGTATGTGTATATATATATATATATATATATATATATATATATATATATATATATATATATAGTGAAGCCTTTTCAGCAGCTCGTACTTCTTCTCCACAGAACCGACAGTTATCAGCTTCGTGTTTTCTCACGTTTATGAATAAAACAGGGAGCGTGAGGTCAACAACGGCCGACTACCTGCAGTTCAACGAGAGGAGACCAAGACGCATCATTAAAGGCTCGGTGATGAATCAGTCAGCCGGTGGGGGAATATCCTCTGACGTCTCATGTTGATATCGATCTCCGTTTGATGTCAGATTAAGCTTCGTCCGTCCAGATGGATACGATACTAAATCAACTTCACGACAGGAAGTTCTTTGATTAGTTTTCATTAACGGACGAGTCGTTATCTGCTGATGAACGACGATGCAGATTTTCATTCAACACTTTCCAATCTTTGGATATGACGAACACCGTCTCCATAGCAACCGATAAAAAGCCAAGACACGACTTTGAAAGCTGCGGATGAAACTAATAAACCCGATTTGGTTTTATTCGTATCGTTTCCGTTTCTGTTCAGTTTTGCTGTTTCATACTTGGTCTGTTGGTCATAATAAAAACCATCCATCCATTAGCTGAACCACTTATCCTTTCAGGCAATTTAGTCACAAGTTAACCCAGCCTGCATGATAATTATAACCCCCCAAAATAATCTATATATGTTACATAACTGAAGAGTTATGCAGGAAATTCAAGGGTCAGTTGAAAAATATGTATTAATTCACCTCCGGTGTGTGGAATATAAATGTACATGCGCACTTTTCTATTGACTGAAGCAGCCTTGAGGATTTGAATAGGCGCGGAAACCAACTATTACTCATTCGGATTTTGTTTAAAAAAAAAAAAAAAAACAGAAAAGCTGATGATTCATTGAGTAGTTCTTGACGCTCAAGTGTCAAAAAGAAAATGGCAAGTCAAGGACTACTCAAGTATGTGGTGAAAAAATTTGTTAGTGTATTTGTCTCAGGAAGAAGACGGTCGAACTCTTCGTCAGTGTCTCTCAGAACTTTTTTTTTTATTTCCCATGCATAGTTTGGACAAGAGTGTAGTGGAACTGAAATGAAAAAAAACAAAACAAAAAAAAAAACAAAAAAAAAAACAATATTTAAAAAAAATTATGGAAATAAAAGTTTTGACACTCATTGTGATTTTACTCCATTGTGTGAAATCATCAAAAATAAAAACAAAAAACAAATAAACAAACATACAAACAAACAAACAAACAAAAAAAAGCTTCAGCGAAGGTTAAAATTCAGAAAAGTTCTTCGAGGTACAACAAAGTCCTTCAACGTGGAACGATGACGCTGCGTTTTGGCAGAAGACAGAGGAAAAAAAAGGGGGGAAAGTGCTGTAAAACATAAATACAAAAAACTAAAAACATTCAGCACATTTTTATACAACACAGTGCAATAAAAAAAAAGGGGTATAGTTCAATGGATTAATTTTTCCAGCACTCCACAACCTGTGGGTAGTCGACATTTTTTTTGTTTTGTTTTGTTTTTTTTCCCTTGCATCTTCTCTCTCTTTATTTCATTTTTTTTAAGAACTGAGAGAGACAGATCAGCACAAATGTAAACACTTTATTAGTAAGTATGTGTCTGGAAAAAAAAAAAAAAATCAAGCAAAGAATTTTAACATTTACTTTCCAGTTTTTTTTTTTTTTTTTTTTTTTTTTTTTTGGAGGAATTAGTGAAAGACGAATTAGTGATTGATATCGTGAAATGGGGACAGGTGACGTATTGCAAATACCTTCGATAGAGTCATGTTACACATGTGCACTTGTGTTTGTGTGGGGGGGGGAAGTATGTTTTTAACATTTAAGGTCATGGTCAATATTCTCAGGTTTGCAAAAAATTTGCAAAAAAACGGGCTGTAAATTTACCGTTTTGGCAACTCTCGTGAAATGTTTTCCTAGCTGCAGTAACCCTAACGACTTCATAAGGTGATCACGTATCAGTATATATGTTGCATTTACAGCTTATTCTACCCCCTTAGTTGCCCCCCCCCCCCGAAAAATAAGTCAATTGAACTGATGCAGCTTTAACAGTTAACGTTAAAACGACTGTTTGTAGATAATGGGAATGTGTGAGTCTTTAATTGTGATAATGCTGAATAAAAAACAGAGGTCCAGATCGTGTCTGAGGGGTAAAGCTTTACAGTTTAGACTGATGTTGACATTTTTCATAAAAATGTCTAATATCATCTGGTTCATGGAAGAAAAAAAATCCTTCAGTATGTTTTTTTTTTTTTTTTTTGAGATTTGTAACAAATTCAGCATCCGGCTGTCGAAATATCGGCCACTCGCAGTTTCGATTCGGTTTTGTTTGTTGTTGTTGTTTTTGTTTTTTTTCCCCGTCGGTAGGTTTGAATCAAAGTTGGAAAAATAAAATAATATTTCACAGTTCTAGCTAACACTGTATTGCAACTCGAGAAGCAGCATGGGAAAAAAAAATGTGGCGTAAACTGTGAGCGACAACGTTGAAGAGCTCAGCCGCTCCGTCACACACACACACACACACACACACACACACACAGACACACACACACAAACACACACACTTGCACGCACACACACACACACACAGGCCACAACAAGTGGTTTTTACATATGTGCTTACTCTATTGTGTGAGGTGTCGATCTACGATGTGAGTATTCCCTGCTTTGCCTTCATTGCCGGACAGAAATACAATCATAAAAAAAAAAAAAGTAAAAATTACATCTTTTAAGATGCATTTTTAGATACGAACATATTGATGTGTTTTGTATATCAGTTAGTTTACTTCTGAAATGGCAGTTTGCAACAAAGAATGTAAAGCTGAGTCCTTAAAGACTTAAGAAGCTAACCCTAACCCGTTAGGGTTACTCCAAGATAAGGGGAACCTTAGGGTACCTCAAGATTTAGGGTTACCCTAAGGTCAGAAGTACCCTACGGTCGCTCTAAGTTTAGGGGTACCAAAGGGGTATTCAAAATATAGGGATACCCTAGGGCTACTCTAAGTTCAGGACTACCGTAGGGTACCCCGAGACCTAGGGTTACCCTACGGTTACTCTAAAATCAAAAGTACCCCTGGGTTACTCTAAGGTCAGAAGTACCCTAGGGTTACTCTACATTTAGGGGTACCAAAGGGGTACTCAAAATATAGGGTTACCCTAAGGTCAGAAGTACCTTAAGGTCACTCAAATTTTGAGGGTACCGAAGGGGTTACCCTAGGGTTACTCTAAGATGAGGGTTACCTTTGGGGGTACCGCAGGGTTAGTCAAGGGTCGCCCTAAGTTTAGAGCACCGTAGGGTTTCTCTAAGGTCTGGGTCTTTGAATTCTATGGTGGTTGGTAACTAAAGAGCGACTTTTTGACTGACAGTTTGTATTCTGTGTACCTTTAAAATCTGAGAAGAGTTTTCATTCTTCCCCAAAGTCTCAAATGCAACAGTATCGGGAAAAGCGCTCTTTTCATTCATCCGGTGTGAAAAGCTCAGCTAGGTGTGGAAGCTGTCCCGGTCTAATCGTGTTGCTAATCAGCAAAATACGAGAGGGGATTAAAAATAAACACGCACTTGGTTTTTCAGACCTAACTATTAATTAAAGACTACATAAACAGAACACAAAATGCTAATGTGATAACAAAGTTCAGTGTGATCCGAGTGATTACTGTGAGACGATATTACATATCTACATTTAGAAAATACACTTCAACACAGCCAGATCCAAACAGTTCCTTCCAACAGTATGAAAAATATACAAATAAAAAATACAAATACTCTCAGACACTAGGTAGGTAGTTTTCTGTTGACATGAAATCAGTGAGGACTAAAAGATAAATATTTCACATTTTTTTTTCTCCCTTGTATTTTAAAGAGAAAATAAAAATTTTGTGTGTATGAAGAAAGGAAAAGCTGTCCATTTTGAAATATCATCCTTCAGTAATTAGTAACATTGTGATAACACATATCTGTTTTTCAGCTAAAAACACTTTAGCGTCTCTAAGAAGCAAAAAAAAAAAAAAAAAAAAAGGGACCCAGTGTTGAAACAAAACAAAACAAAAAAAAAGCATTATAGAATCTTTTTTTTTTCAGACATCATACACTATGCACAGATAATAAAAAAAAAATTAACAATGATCGAGTCTTTTCCGCCCACAGAAGAAGATTTCGCTTCAGCGAGAGCTCTGGAAAAGACGGGGTTCGTCATAATGGTCGCCGTCGTTACGTCGGTCAGAAATGCCTCCAACAGTCGGAATCAAATTACAACTCAACGGAGAGACAGGAAAAAAAAAAGGTTGCTCACATACATATTTTAACATCCCACAATGCAACATCATTACTGTGAGGCCCGGGAGTGGTAAGAGTTGAATCGGGTATGAAGACAGAGTGATTGTGGGGATGAGGGCACACCAGTGTGGGCAGGTAGCATCCGTCTCAGCTCTTAGTGTACTACAAACTTTGACCCATATAAGGAGGAATATCAGTTACTGTATGTTAGTAACGCCACCTGTGAATTCTGGGTATCAGGCCCCACCAGGTGAGTAACAGTCATTCATTGTCATTCATAGTCGTGCACCGTTTTGGCACCCATGCGAGAGGCCTGGCACGAAGGGACATCAGAGCTTCTTGGAACCTAGAGAAGAGAAGCCTCCGCTTAGAAAAGTTAAAAGAAGGAGGAAGAGAAAGAGGATCACTCGACTCATTTGACGTGCTCGGCGCTGTGGGAAGAGCAGTAGTATTTCTTATGAGCTATGAAAGTGGACAGGCTGCTGAACTTGATGTTGCACAGCCGACAGAAGCGGGTGTTACCGTTCTGGACGGGGGAGATCACCGTGGTTTTAGGGGCGGGCTGGGGTGCGGGGGTGGAGTTGGGGGAAACAATCGGGGCGGTTTTATCCGGAAGGTGGGACGATCCCGATGACTCCCTTAGGACTTCAGGCATGGGTGACAAAGTCAGAGAGGGAGCTGTTGGGGGTGACATAGGTAGAGGTGAGACAGCTGATGGTGACCCGCCCCCGGGTGAGGGGCTGCTGTTCACCAGAGGGGAAACGGGGGACGCCGTTCTGCTCCTCGTCTGCCCGTTGATGCTGTTTCTGTGGACTCGGGATCCGAGCCTGACTTGGCTGTTCGGGGTGGAAGTGGCTGTGGCAGCACCATCTCTGGGACTAAGGCTGGGGCTGTGGATGGCTGCGCCATCATGCTGGGATGGGGTGTCCTGGTGAGATTTGATGGTTATAAGAAGGCTGTGCATAGTCTTGAAGTGTTCCATTAAGTCACCGCTGATAGGCTTGTTGGGGCAGTAAGGACAAGCCACCGGAGGGGAACTGGTACCTGTGCCTTTGGCTCCAGCGCCTGGGGTGGCTGCTAATGTGGTGGACGCATGAGGAGGAGATGTAGCATCCGTCGCAGGTAAGGCGGAGGCATTCGGACTCGATCTGGATGACGTTCCCTGCGCGACCCATTCCGCGGGGAGGGCTTTCGCCTCCATGGGATGCAGAAGGTCCGGTCGCTCTTGCTGAGGCCTGCTTTTTGGGGACGTAGAGGCCGATCTCTTGAGCCGGTGAAGCTGCTCCAAGGTGTGAGGCTGGAGTGTGGTGGCGGGGCAATAGTAGGTTTTGTGCGCCAGGTAGTTCTCGATGCTGTTGAAGCTGATACTACAAGCCGTGCATTTGTGATAGTCTGTAAGGGGCAGGGCCGGGAGGATACCACTGCCGCTGCTGCCGCTGCCACTTTGACGTGGAGTTTCTCTCAACCGGGGCCTCTTGCTTAGGTCGATCGGACCGTCGCCTTCAGGGCTGGAGCTACCGGCCGCACTAGGAGAGGCCTCTTGTTTCACCGCTAAGCCGAGAACAGAGGGCGAGGGGGCGGAGGCAGCGGCTGCAGTAGCTGCAGCGGCGGCAGCAGCAGCAGCATTAGCTAATGCTTCAGTTCTGGCCATGTGGATCTCGTACATCTTCTTCCGCTTGCGTGTACGGATCGGTTGGGGAAGGAAGGCGGCAGTGGGGCTCGCCTTAGCCATGTGCACGGATCGCTGGTTAGTTGGGTCATGGCGCGATGCGCAGTAAAAGCGCTTGTGGACAGTGTAGTTGTCGTGCCGGCTGAAACGGATGTTGCAGGCCTCACAGAAGGTTCTGTTAGGATCATCTTCTAGATCCTCAGCAGAACCACTGGCAGGACTCTGACTTCCCTCACTAGCTCTTCCTCCCCCACCTCCCACACTTGCACTTCCACCTTCCCCTTCAGAAGATGATGATACTCCCTCTTTCCCCACAGGAGTTTCTGTCCTCGGTTCCACCGCCCTTTTTGACTCCGCCGTCCCACTCCCAGCGGGAGAATCTGAACCAGCAGGAGAAGCCGAAGCTGCTCGACTCGCTGCTCCACCCTGAGGAGATGCAGACGCTCCACCGGAGGGCACCGTGGCTGCCGTCGCCGCATCCCTTGTCGATCCGGTGCTCGAAGCCGAGGCTGCGCCGTCTGCTTGGTGCCTGCTGGAGCAGTACAGCCTCTTATGTGCATAGAAGTTGCTGATGTTGTTGAAGGTGATGTCGCACTCAAAGCAAGTCGCTCCTTTGTGAGGTGGCGTGGCCGCGGCCGTGGGTGCAGCTGCTCCCGCAGGGAAAAAGGCCGCCGGGTTGTTCTGAGGAACCGTTTGGCCTTGTTTTATACGGCTGTGGACCATCTCCGACATTTTTGCCAGTATCTCTGACGCCTGAGGCAAAATGGCCGCCTCTGGGTTAAACATATACTGAGGCAGGAACACAGCTCCACCTGGAAGAACCGACTCTGTACCTCCAACATGAGCAGGACTAGAACCTGGAGTCGGACTAGTCGGTTCTGCCTTTACATTTGTGGCAGCAGGACTCTTCGGAGAGTCTGACGTCTGACTGGATGAATTGGCAATTTGCGTTTCCTTCATCTTCCCTCCTGTCTGTCCTTCCTTTTCCTCTCCATCCTCCTCGTCCTCCTCTGCACCAACCCCCTCTTGCTTCCCCTGCTCTTCAGTCTCCATTTTCTGCTCTTCCATCTCTGAATCTGAATGAGGCTCCTCTTTAATTTTCAGTTCACCAGTCGGGGCGTCGGGAGGGCTATAGTCCCGTGGTGTTGCCGAACCTCCGTTTGCACCCGGGCTTGATGAATCTGGTTTGGGGACGCAGGCGAGGGGTTCCCTCTCGTGTGGAGACAACTGGAGTTGAGGCGGGTCAGTTTGCGACAGGGTAACTTGGCGAGGGGTCGGGCTCCTTTCGGCCGGGACCCTGACCTCCAGGTGGGTCCGTACGTGCTGCTGAAGCTGAGCAGGGGAGTCTGAGTTGTGACCGCACACTTGACACTTCAGCACCACGCCTGAGTCTCCTGGACTTAGACCTGAAATGGGAACCGGTAGCTAAAGTTAGCAAAAAAAATAGCTGATTAAAAATCTGCTAATTTACTGATTTTGCAGGAGCAAGAAAAGAGCCGAGCATTTCAAACTCACCAGTGGATATAGGCAGCTTGGGAAGGCCTGGTCCCGGGGAGTAAACCTCACTACGAGATCCAGGCTGACAAACCATGTGACTAGTGACCAGGTGACTGTATAAAATGTCCCTTGTGGTGGAGACGAAGCCGCAGCCGTGACACAACCCGTTCAGTATGTCTGTGTGGACCTTCAGGTGGCGCTCGCAGTTTGCTTTAGTGGTGAAAGCCGACAGACAGATGAGACAGACGAACGGACGCTCTCCTGTGGGAAGACGAAGGGACAAAGTCAAGTATTGTGACCAGAATAAACCGAATAATGAAGAGGCAAAACCAGAAGCGGTGGTCTTACCGCTGTGGGTTCGCATGTGGATCTCTAGTGAGCTGGCGCTGGGGCAGCTCTTGTTGCATTGTGGGAAGGGACAGATGCGTTCGTTGGGGTAGGACTCCTTGGGTTTGTCCTGCGGCGGGGACGACGCTGCCGCCGGCTGCTTCTGACGACTGGCGCAGTAGTACATGAGGTGGGCCTGGAGGTTCCTCTCGCTGCGGAACCAGATCCCACAATCCTTGCATGGGAATATGTCCTCTGATGGTCGACAGGAAACGCAGCTTGAGTTAGTTATTCATTTGCACCAAACTGAACAGACATTTAAGATATTTTTATATGTGAGTTGTTTGAAACTATTTCTACTTTTACTGCCTATTTTAACAAAATAAACACTGCTACTATTTGAATACAAATATTAAATACTAATTGACAGATCTATTGATTATCAGTTGCAGTTAGTTAAGTAAGTTTTAGCTCCAACAGCTCGAATGTGCCACACACACTAACACTCACCATCACTATGAGTATCCAAGGCAACGGAGCACAAAGGCCACATGAACAATAACAATCATTCATCTCGCTCGTTTAGAGATGTTTTCGACAAAATCCAATTATTAGCGGCGCTGCACCGTTATCACATGTAGGAATGTTATCGTGTGATCATCAGTGATCACAGCAAATGTGTTTTAACCACAGACATGATGGGAAACTTTACGGCGGCAGGTGGTGTGTGTGTTAAAGAGCTGCAGTGCCATCGTGTGGCTAAAAGGAAGTATTACACCCTTAAGTTTTGCCACTGAACACCTTCTAGTTTTGAAGTTTTTGAGGTTACGACACTCACTGTTGACCACAGCCGTAGCCAAGATGGCGGCCATGCCGGCTTGTTGAGGGAGGAGCTGAATGTCCGAGTGCAACGCCGCCGGGTAAACCGCCTCCTCCTTCACCGTCACCGCTTGTTTCTGGGTGATGAGGCTGAGCGGAGGAGACAGCCGAGCCGACGGGGACGAGGAGGAGCCCGGGGGAGTCGACAGGGAGGCGAGGAGGCGTTCGCCAGCCGGAAGCTCCTTGGTCACCTTACAGAACAACTCATCACCTGGAAATACACAAACTGTGGTCACAAAGCAGAACTTCACAGACGTGTATGTTCACAATGTAGTTAGTGGAGCCAGTTTGACTCAAAGTGAAGTAAAATCATTGATGTAAAAATGTTAAATGTTAAAGCAGAAAGGAAGAGAACACATTTTTAAAAAGTTACACAGATTCAACTATGACCAGGTGGTGTATTTCAGGTCGTGTTTTTGTTATTTCACCAACTTTTACTGATAGAAATGGATCAATAAAGTTAGTGACAAGTAGCTAGTTTTAGTTGAGTTAAACATTGCAACAAGAAGCTAACTTTACTAGTTAGACCAGGACTCAACTTAACAAGAAGAGTTAACGAGTCATTTGTCTCAGGTGGAAACGAGTGTTGACATTTAACCTCAGGTGACGTTAACGACTGTTGTTACAATAACCAGGAGTTCCCAGTGACAGTTAGCGTCCTAACAACCGCCGTCAACTATTTTTCCTCCTTTAAACACTAGATCTGTAGCGTCCACCCACAGAGGATGAACTCTGAGGCTCCACCATCCTCCATCAGAACTGAAGAAGACTCTTGGACGAAGGTGAAACGATCTACAGGAAGTTGATCTTTGTTGAAAACCTTCCTGGAAACTCAAGGTATCGTTAAAACCCTAACGTCCACCATTGAAACTACCTGAAACTCCCTAACGACTGTTGTTAATCCACCTTTAGGACTAGAGTCCACCACTTTCTATCAGAACTGAAAAGACTCTTGGACGAAGGTGAAACATCTTCAAGTATCTACAGGAAGTTGACGCTTGTTGAGGATCATCCTGAGAACCAAACCACCAGGGAACCAAAACTTCCTCCATCAAAACAACCTAAACTCCCTACGGACTCCACCTAAGGGTCCACCACTCTACATCAGAAGTGAAGAAGACTCTTGGACGAAGGTGAAACATCGACAACAGTCCAGACTCTCCAGACTTTTTGGTTTTTGTTGGGTTCATCAATGCTCAATCAACTCGTAAACACCAAAATAAACAGAACTACTCACCTCGGCTGTAGATGGCACAGTTGGCGACCGAGGCGTCAGAAGTCAGAGGAAGTCGACTGATCCAACAATCTTGATCTTCACAAACCAGAGTCAGTTTGGGTTTCTACAAAAAACACAAAGAGAAACAAAGACACGATGAATGAAGCTGATCCGTTTTCTTTAAACAGGCAACATAGTGTCAATCCTCCATCGTTACTTTAAGTGTTTTACACATGAACAATGAGATAACCGTGACATGTTAAGTGGGAACACAGTTACATATTACGCCGTCCACTGTGTGGCCTCGCTGGTAAACACCGTTTATAAAAAAAAGAAGAAGATCGCCAGTGAGCGGAGGATGATTACGAACCAGAGATGGAAATGAGGAAATGAGGGGAGCACCGGCCGAACAAAAAAGGCGGCCGGAAAAATAAAAGGGAGAAGAAAGAAGAGAAGAGGAATAAAAGAGGAAGAGAGAGACCCCAGGGGAGGGAGAGCGCCAGAAAGAAAAGGGAAAAAGAAAGAAGATCTGATGAGGTCGACGGGCTGCTATTCAGACAGCTGCCATAATAAGATCCACGGTGGATACACGGCACAAAGACCGGAGAGTCAGCGTCCAGCCACTGTAGGTATGAGAGGACGGATGTGATGGGAGGAGGGGGGGTTACATATCAAACACACACAGTACAATCTCGTCTTTGTCCATATGAGGCTCCGGGATCATTCCCTAACAATCCCTCCCAGGACGTAGACCGATCCAACGTCTCTACGGTGAATTACAACACACAAATGTGACGTTTTTTTGGGGTCAATATCTTCACTTATTGACCCCAAAAGACGCTTCGAGATGTAGAGTTGAGGAGACGGGATTTGATTGGTAAACGACCACGGTAAAGTCTGGGTAACAGGAAGTGCTGATAACATCACGAATACGAGAGAATATGTTGGAAAAAAAAAAAAAAAACATCAACCAATCTGCCTGAAAACTAATGGAAAAGTAAAACTTCGACAACTCTGATCTGATTTTTCTTCGATTTTAAAAAAAAAAAACCTTCAAACCTTCACATGAAATACAATTCAATTTAATCTTTTCTATCAAATCCAAATATCTCAGACAGTGCAGCTTCTCACAGAAGTCGGACAGTACTCGTCTTTGCTCACCAGGGGGCAGCATTTCATCAGCGCTGAACATTGAGAGTGGGGTCATTTGTTGAGTGATTTTGAAGCGTGTGAATGAGATAAACGTGTCTGTTTAAGTTTGTAGTTTTAGTTTTAAATGTTAAAAGTCTCTTTTCTTCAACAAAGTGTCTGGAAACAAAAATCTTCTAGGAACAATTTGACCAATGAGACTTTTGTAAAAAAAAGAAATCAGTTACTTCCTGTTGTTTTTTGAGTTTAAATGAAGGTTGATCAACGTGAAGATGAACCTCAGGGACGCGTTGCTAAACGGAGGACGGTACAACTACGTAGAAGAGTCCAGGACAGGAAGTGTCCTTCACATATTTTGGTACAACTCTTTCAAAATAAACTTCCAAACACCTGAATCTGTTCTCCGTTGGACGACAGATGATTGTCTAAAGGTTGATCAATGTGAAGATGAACCTCAGGGATAAACGTTACTAAATGGATGGTACGACTTTGTAAAAAAAAGTCCAGGACGGGAAGTGTCTGTCACAACTCTTTCAAAATAAATTTCACAAAAATCTGGTTCTGTTCCCTGAACGTCCGTCGTTGGACGACAGAACGTCGTCATTCGAAGTTTTGCTAAATGAAGGACGGTACGACTTTGTAGAGGAGTCAAGAACAGGAAGTGTGTGAACTATAAGTGTTACAACTCTTTCAAAATAAACTTCCAAATGTCTGAATCTGTTGTCCGTTGGACGACAGACGATTGTCTAAAGGTTGATCGGTGTGAAAATGTACCTCAGCGATCCGTTGATAAACCAAGGACGGTATAACTTCGCAGAAAGTCCAGGACAGGAAGTGTTTTAACTATAAAACTGGTACAACTCTTTCAAAATAAAATGCCAAACACCTGAATCTGTCCCTTAGAAGTTCTCCGTTGAACGACAGATGATTGTCTAAAGGTTGATCGATTTGAAAATGAGCCTCAGGGATCAATCACTAAACGGTGGACGGTTCGACTTGGTAGGAGAGTCCAGGACAGGAAGTGTCTTTCATATAGTCTGGTACGACTCTTTCAAAATAAACTTCCAAACACCTGAATCTGTCCCTTTAGAAGTTCTTCATTGGTCGATGCAAGATCGTCTACTTTCATTTTATTACAACTTTATTACGACAGAAAAGTCCAGGACAGGAAGTGTTTTAACTATAAAACTGGTACGACTCTTTCAAAATAAAGTGCTTAACACCTGAATCTGTTCCCTGACGCGAGATCGTCTACTTTCGTTTTTATTAGAGGAACATCTCCTCACAAAGTCTGGCTGCGATCATTTCTGACAGGAAGTAAACTTCAGAAGACGTTTAGATCAAATCTCAGACTTTGTTTTGTGATAAATATTTGAAACGCGTGGGCAGGAGCCAGCGAAGAAGAAGAAGAAGAAGAAGAAGAAGAAGAAGAAGAGACGTGGACGTGGGACAGAAGGAAGGAAGCGTCTCAGCCTGTCGTATATCGAAGACCCGAGTCGGAGGCGGATTGTGTTTCATGGAGAACTAGCGCTGATGTGGAGATACCAGTTGCTTTTGTTTTAATTTGTAACCCAATGCTGGAGCCGTCTGAGCTGTAAGTACTGCTAATTTGTTTCAGACTAATTCATCACGGCCGCGGCTTTGGAGTTCACCATGATAGGGCAACGGGGAGACTTCATTTATATATATATAAATATATATTTATATAATAAAACAGAAAACGCAACCAAAAAGTCCTTTAAAAGATCTTTAAATATTAAGTAATTACTTTTTCTTCTTCTTCTTCTTTTTTTTAAACCGTCCTCTAGGACAAAAGAAACACAATACAACCGTATCTCAGGGGGAAGTTAATGATCCGTGGTCTTGTATCGTCACAGATGTTGTGAAATGTCACGTGTAATTTCCCTTTATTTTCATATCTGATGTCCGATGAGCAGAGGAATCGGATCCGGCGCGGCGCTATTATTGGCATCATCGCCACCCCCTAATAAATAACACGTTTCTAGAAGGAAACGTTCGAACCGTAAAACTCGACGTCAGGAAGGAATCGTGTGAAAAGTCTCTCGACATCTCGTGGAAATCAGTCAGTCGCTGTCAGCATGTCCTGGACGCGACCACACGTGAATTTAAAGCGACGGTGATACCGATCGACCGTCGCTGCTGCAGATTATCTTGTTCTTTTTTCTTTTTTTTTCTTCCTAAAACTCTTTTACTTTAAGACTTGTTACGGACGCGAAGACGCCGACCACATTCATTTCTACCGGTTTCTCAGCAACGTTTCCTGTGATCAAAAAAAAAAAACAACAAAAAACTGATTGTTCCTCATTTATTAACGTGAATATAAATGTAGTTGACGCTTTCATCTACTTTCATTCTGACTCTGAAGGCGTCAACTTGGTGACATTGATGTCGATTAAAAGATAAAAAAAAAAGTGTCCAAGTTTGTAGTCAGAGCTTCTTCCTGCCTGAGCGTCTTTTTTTTTTTTTTTTTTTACATTTATTTAATTAAAAAAGCTGTTCTAAACATGTTGAAATATATTTTTATTTTTGCATTTTTTAAATTACAAAATTAAAAGTGAAACATGTTTTTTTTTACTTGGATTTTATTATTATTTTTTTTTTAGATTTTTTATTTTAATTTTTTTTTTATTTCTATAGACTTTTAAAGCTTCAGCTGTTTAAAATACAAATAAAAATATTTTAAAAAATATTAAAATTTAATTTAAAAAATCTTTTCTAAATGCTTCAGCTACATAAAATACTATAAAAAAATATTTTATAACTGGAATAAAAAAGGAAAAAAAATGTTGCATCTATTTGCACCATTTATTATTTTTTAAAATAAATTAAATTAATTTTTAAAAATCTGATTTATTATTATCATTATTTTTAAATTTTTTAAAGATCTGTTCAACTATATAAAATAAAATAAAAAAATAAGTATATATTTTTTTAAATATTTTGAATTTATTTGCAATTTAAAGATGTGTTAAATGCTTCTGCTATATAAATATTATTTATAAATATTATTTTCTGGCTGGAATAAAAACAATCAGAGTTTATCGGAGACATTTATTGAATTTTTAAAAATATTTGATTTTATTATATTGTTGTAGATTCATAGTAAAAACTTCAGATATAATTTTTAAAAATAAAATAATAAAAAAAAAATTCTGCCTGGAAATTAAAATATTCTGAGAATAATCAGAATCAGTGAGTAGTTGTGTTAAACCTGAGTCGAGTTGGGCGGAGCTGCTCCGTCAGCTCGTGGTGGATTAATGGATTAATAGTTTATCACTGATCATTGAGCTTCTATCTCAGCTGGAGCAGATATTTTTGACTTTTTTAAAAAACAAACAAACTCAAATAGAGATTTTTCACCTTTACTCTCCGAGCTCCTTCGTATTCATTTTTTTTTTTTTTCAGTTTTGGTTGGGAGCTCCGTCGCCTTAAGCCTCCGTCAGCCGGAGGACGAGAGTCTTTGAGCTACAGCGTCTAAGCCCCCTTTCGCCCCGGACCCTGGTCCCCCTCATGAATATTAACCAGCCTCCATCGCCGCGGCTTTAATCTGCCTGATACCCGCACTGCTGCCGCTGAGACGATAGCGAATCTAATTATTTGGTCTGATATTAACCCCCCTCCACCTCCACCACCACCACCCTGTCCTCGCTATAGCTGCTGTAACATCCACATATGTGTGTGTGAACTCCAAAGCCACCTTCTTTTCTCGTTTTAACACACACACACACACACCTCAATCCTCACCAACCGCCCTCCACCTCCAGCGCAGCCTGCGACGCCCTCTTCTTATCAGGCCCAAAAAACGCCCTCCTCCTACGCCGATAAAACTTGAATGCAAATGATGCCAGGCTGATTTCATTTCTTCATTTTCTCCCTCTCTTAGTATCAGAATAAAACCCCCTCTTCTCCTTCTGCTTCCTCCTCTCTCTCGGTGATGATGTCGATGTACAACTTTCCCTGAAGTAACCCTCGACGTCTAACCTCCATCTCAGGTCGCCTTCTGTTGTATTTGCATTAATACATATATGTTTCTACTGCAGACACTCCACACAACTACCCCCCGACTCTGGAGACGAGCGCAACTGATTGAAATGTCTCTACACGGCTGTCAAAGGTCGTTGTTTTGAATTTATATAATATTAACATATATATTTACACTGCAACTAAAAAACTAAATGATACTGCAGACACTCCACACAACTACCCCCGACTCTGGAGATGAGCCAAGCAGATTAAAATATCTCTACACAGCTCAACAGCATATATATATATATATATATATATATATATATATATATATATATATATATATATATATATATATATAACACCTCAATTAAAAAACAAAACTAAACAATACTCCAGACACTCCACACAACTACCCCCGCCTATTGCGATACTCAGCATTAGAGATGCTAACTGTTAGCGACAGTCAACACTAGAGATGCTAAGTGTTAGCGACAGCTAACATTAGAGATGTTAACTGTTAGTGACAGTCAACACTAGAGATGCTAAGTGTTAGCAACAGTCAACATTCAAGATGCTAACTGTTAGAGACAGTCCACACTAGAGATGCTAAGTGTTAGCGACAGCTAACATTAGAGATGTTAATTGTTAGTGACAGTCAACACTAGAGATGCTAAGTGTTAGCGACAGTCCACACTAGAGACACACTAGAGAAGTATTTGAGATGCTATTCTATGCTATGTTAGCAATGTTTAACATTAGCGATGCCTCTCATACCTTTCAAAAGCTTATATTAATTAATGAATTTACGTATATTAAATTTAAGACTTAAGACCCTGATTAAAAAGAGAAATGATTCTCCAGACACTCCACACAACTACCCCCTGACTCTGAAGATGAGCACGGCAGATTAAGACTTCTCTACACAGCTGTCAACAGCCGGCGTTTGCCTTTTTTTTTTCTCCTTTTTCTTTTACAGTGACCACCGGGGAATAAGTATGTTTGTTTATGCAAATCACCTCCGCTACCACATCTAACACATCTACACGTCAGTGGTGGATTCAGTTTCACGCGGTCCGATATCACTGACGTCGAGTCTAAAAGGTCAGAATCATCAATAACCAAACAATCCGTAACATTTTTTTGTTTTGTTTTGGCCTTTTAATGACGAGAAGTGAAGATACCACCGACCTGATTCATTGACTGTTTCATCACTGGTGACTAATTTACTACAAACGCACTAAATTATCTCATTTCCTCTTTGCACCAGGTGTTACATGTGACCTCTTCATGACCCAAAGCTACAAAATAAAACTCTAAGAATATCACTTTCCATTATAATTATTGATAATTCACTTCAATCAAATGTTTTATGAAGCTGATTTCTTTTAAAAAACATTAAAAAACTAAGATTAACTCCACAACATGGGAGTAGTACTTAGGAAAAGTTTTGTTTGAGTTTGGATTTTCTTTCTAAAAACATATTTTTTTTAAGTTTTGTTCACATTTATATTTTTCATAAAACAGTGGCAATAAATATATTTAATATAATTAAATTCAAAATACTTTTTAATGATTCATAAAATGTATCATTTTCAATAAAATATATTAAAATATTTTCAATTGAAATTCTCACTTTATTCTACATTTTTATTTTTTTAAATTAACTTTATGTAAATTAATTTAATTTCTAAAATAAAGTTTTCGATAAAATAATATTTTAAGAAATACATATGAATTTACTAGATTGTATTTATTTTATTAAAGGAGGCGTTTATCTTCAGTTCTATCTGTGCTCACAGGTGTCCCTATTATTTTGCTCAGCCACTTCCTGTTATTGACACGTCTTCATTTGACTGTGTTAAGTTTCATCTCTGTTGTATCTTGTGTCAAACATGTTTATTCAAATCTAAAAAGTATAAAATGTTTTTGACCTTTGGAAGAAGACGACTCTGATGTCGATCTGGTTCCGTGTTTTTTTTGTTTTTGTTTAGTTTTTAAAGGAAATGAGACGACACATGAGCATCAGCAGCAGACGTGTTGGTTTTATGGTTTAAAGTGTTAGCGATGCTAAGTGTTGGAGATGCTAAATGTTAGCGATGTTAAATGCTAGAGATGCTAAGCTTTTGCGATGCTAAGTGTTAGCAATGCTCAACATTAGAGATGACAAGTGTTAGAGATGCTAGGCGTTAGCAATGCTAACGATTTGAGGTGCTAAACGTTAGCTATGCTAAGCTGTTTGTTAGAAATGTTAAGCACTAGCAGTGTTAAACATTTCAGTCGCTAAGGGTTAGAGATGCTAAGTGTTAGCAACTCTCAGCATTAGAGATGCCAAATGGGAGACATCTAAACATTAGCAATACTAAGCTAAGCGTTGCTAAGAGATGCTAAGCTAGTTGTTGGGGATGTAAGCATTAGAGATGCTAAATGTTTGAGATGCTAAATGTCAGAGATGCTTAACATTAGCAATGCTAAACACTAGTGATGCTAAACATTAGAGATACTAAATATCTAAGATGCTAAATGTTAGCGATGCTAAACATTAGAGATGCTAAATATCTGAGATGCTAAATGTTTGAGATGCTTAATATTAGTGATGCTAAACATTAGAGATGCTAAATGTCAGAGATGCTTAACATTAGCAACGCTAAACACTAGCGATGCTAAACATTAGAGATACTAAATATCTGAGATGCTAAATGTTAGCGATGGTTAACATTAGCGATGCTAAACATTTGAGATGCTAAATGTTTGAGATGCTAAATGTCAGAGATGCTTAACATTAGCAATGCTAAACACTAGCGATGCTAAACATTAGAGATACTAAATATCTGAGATGCTAAATGTTAGCGATGCTTAACATTAGCGATGCTAAACATTTGAGATGCTAAATGTTTGAGATGCTAAATGTTAGAGATGCTTAATATTAGCGATGCTAAACATTAGAGATGCTAAATGTCAGAGATGCTTAACATTAGCAATGCTAAACACTAGCGATGCTAAACATTAGAGATACTAAATATCTGAGATGCTAAATGTTAGAGATGCTTAATATTAGCGATGCTAAACATTAGAGATGCTAAATGTCAGAGATGCTTAACATTAGCAATGCTAAACATTAGAGATGCTAAATGTTAGAGATGCTTAATATTAGCGATGCTAAACATTAGAGATGCTAAATGTTAGTGGAGCTAACGTCAGGTATCAGCGTTGTTTGTTTTATAATTTAATGTACGATCGTATTTTATTTCCAATTTAGTCGTTAACTTGTTTTCTAGAAACAGGAAGTGACATAAATTCCTCCAGTTGAACTTCTAGTCGAGCGATTTGTGTCAAAAACTCGTAAAAACACAAAGTTTCCTCGACTCCTCGTGTCTGGAGGAAGAAAATCGTGACAGTTTCCAACTCTTCACTCGTCCGTCGACCTTTTCCACCGTCGTTCACTCATCGAATTCTCCTCTTTCACTCGTCCTCCTCCCTCTTTCCTTCTCTCTCTCTCGGCTACAGGAAATGGTTTCTGGATCCAGGGGGTTGGAGAGGAGGAGGAGGAGGAGGAGGAGGAGTTGGACTCACTGTCCCCAAACAAAGAGGTCACTGTGTGAATCCTCCAAAAATACAAAGAAAAGGAAGGAAAGATAAAAATCAGAAACCTGCTCTCATCCGCCTCAAACACACACACACACACTTTTTACCTCCACTGCGCCCACGCTAAACATTCACCCGAGACACATGACACCATTTTTTTTACTGTATATTCCAGTCAAGAGGAAACAAGAAGAAGAAGAAAAGACGCAGGTTTAATGACGAAGGGAAAAAGTATAAAAGTGGAGATAAGAGATTTTTCTTTTTCTCTCCTGAACCAACGGAGATGAGGTTGAGAGATTAGAGGTTTATCCTCTTTTCTTCTTCTTCTTCTTCTTCTTCTCCGTCGTTTCCACCGAGCGATGAAGCCTCCTCCCTTTGTCTCCGTCTTCCTCTTCTCTCATGTTTCTTTTTGTCTCTTCAGTCGATGGCGTTTTCTGTCTCGGGGGGTTGATTAGTTTCAAAGACTAAGTGATGTGAACGGGTCAAAGTAGAAGTGTTGGAAACTACTAATTATTTTAACCTCCTAATATTTTTTTTAATTTTTAAAATATTTTTTTTAATTTTTTTGATTTTTTTTAAAATTCATTTATTTTTTTTATTTTTTTTATTTTTATTCTTTTTTTTAATTTATCATATTTTTATTTCTTTATATCACCTTCGTTTTTAACCCATTTTTCATTTATTTATTTATTTATTGTCTTAATTTTTTTATGCTTTTAAAATATATTATTTTTAACCTTTTTTTCAAAAATTAATTTCTAATTATCTATTTATTACTTTATTCTTTTAAATATATTTGATTTTTTTTAATACTAGAATATTTTATCATTTTCAACCTATTTTTCATTTTATTTTTATTTATTTACACATTATTTTTTATCTTATTCTTAGATACATTTTATTTTCGTAACTTCAGGATGTTTTTAGAATTTTAACTTTATTTTATTTAAGTAATAAAATTTTATTTTTATAGAAAATCTTATGTTTTAAACCTATTTTATTTCTAAGTATTTTTTATTAAAATTTAAAAAATTATTTAACCCTTTTATCTATTTTTTTAATAAGAAACCACTGACTTTTACAAAAAAACACCCTCAATGTATTAAAAACAAATATTTTATTTTAGTTAAAATTAAAAAAAAACCAAACTTCACATCGTTTACTTCAAATATTTCTCGCAACTTCGATCGGCGTCGACGTTGGAAACCGCGAAACAAACGAGCAGAAACGTCGCGTCGTCTACGACGAACACGACCGTTGACGTAGAAAACAGAAAGTCTAGCGTCGGTTTGTGAAGCGCGTCGGGATTCTTCTGGGGGGCATCGCCGACACTCACCGTAATCATCAATTTGTCATCATCAGTGAGAGCAGCGTTTTAATTAATATTCTAATTTGATGGGCGGAAAGAGAAACACTGTTCTGTTGATGAATCCAGATAAAACAAAAAAAAAACGAGGAAGATCGGTATCCGCCTGTAAACAAACTGAAGCCGAAGTCGTCGTAAAAACGAGTAAAAACGTTGATCAAAGACGTGAAAAAAAAAAACCGTGATCACCTTCACTCGTCCTTCCAGGAGAAACGACGAGAAGACGTGAAGAGAGAAGAGTAAAGATAGAGAAGAGACTACTCTCCTAAAAAAAAAAAAAAAGAAGAAGAAGAAGAAGAAAAAAAGTGTTTGAAAAAGCCGTGGGTGGCGCGTCTTATCGCCCCAGTTCTCCTGGAGAGATTATTGGGGGATTAGTGCGAACGCTTGTTTCTAAAACATGATGAAAAGACGTTTGGAGCGTTGATAACGCTTTGAACTCCCCTACTCCGCTCCTTCTAGGATCCAGCCTTCAGGGCTGCACTTCCACCAAAGACGAGGATTTTTAGGGGTTTTCAGGTTTTTTGGGGGTTTTGGGGGGTTTTGGGGGTGGGGGTGAGGATAAAAACCAAGAGGAGGGAGAACAATAGAGGATGGTGTTAGAAGTGTAAGTGGAGTTTGTTTCCTGTTGTAGGAGTTTAAACTACGACCGGGACATGAGACGCAACATGAACGTGAGATAAAAATCATCACGATGTTTAGATCTGATCCGATTCTGAGCCTGAGGTTCAGGTCTCTGGTTGTACAAGACTTACCCAAAGACTTGTTTTCAAAGTCCTGGATCAGGTTTTAGAATCTAAAACCCTGGATCAGGTCTCAGCATCTTAAGTCCTGGATCATGGTCTTAGGATCTAAAGTCCCGGATCAGGTCTCAGTGTAAAATACTGGATCAGGTCTCACTATAAAGTTCTGGATCAAGTCTGAGTGTGAAGTCCTGAATCAGGTCTTAGGATCTAAAGTCCTGGATCAGGTCTTAGAATCTAAAACCTTGGATCAGGTCTCAGTATCTTAAGTCCTGGATCATGGTCTTAGGATCTAAAGTCCTGGATCAGGTCCCAGTGTAAAATACTGGATCAGGTCTCACTCTAAAGTTCTGGATCAAGTCTGAGTGTGAAGTCCTGAATCAGGTCTCAGGATCTAAAGTCATGGATCGTGGTCTTAGGATCTAATGTCCTGGATCAGGTCTCAGGATCTAATGTCCTGGATCAGGTCTCAGTGTAAAATACTGGATCAGGTCTCAGTATCTTAAGTGAATCAGGTTTTTATGATCTAAAGTTTTGGATCGAGTCTCAGGGTAAAATACTGGTCCAGTTTTCGTTGTAAAGTTCTGGATCAACTGGAGATTTATTAACTGTTGTTATTTACTGTTTTACAAATGAAGGCTGGTGAAGGTTGTTCCAGATCAGCAGATTCAACATTTTCCTCACTTTTCACGGACACGTCGGTCTGTTGTTCAGGAAAATGATGAATCTGCTGATGTGGAACAACCTTCATCACCAGTTGTTGTTATGAAAACAAGACGTTGGGTAAGTTTGAGTTAAGTTAGTGATGTACTACCCTACGGTTGTGGAGTGTACGTGGTTCAGGTGTGTAGATTTGTCGTGTCCATGAAGAGCGAGGAAGTTGATGAATCTGCTGATGTGGAACGATGTTCGAAGACGTTGGGTAAGTTTTGGAAAACAGTGTTTTTAATAAACTCTGGGTTGACTTACTAAGTTATCACTACTTCAACTGATGTGTGTGGATCCTATTCACGCTACTGCTGAAGTGAAGTGATGTGTTTTGTTTTGTTAGTGGTTAAAAAATGATTTTATATTCAGATACTTGGCGTTGACCTTCGGCATCAACACAGTGAAAAGACTCTAAACTCTTAATCCCACTTAAGATACAAGATGCAACAGATTCAACTAACTCCCCCCTTTTTTTTTTTTCTTTTTCTCCTTCATCTCAAATCTGCAACTTCAGTCCAATAAACGTCGCCTGGCGCTATCAGTTAATTAAAGCAGGATCCAATCAGAAGGAGAGCAGATATAATATCAGATTTGTTACGTACGATCCAATCAGAACGGAGAGGTGGCGTTCGCTGCCACATGAGGTTCACACTTGGTTGTTCACTCAACCAAAAAAAAAAAAAAAAAACCTGCGAGGAATCAGCAGCCAGCTGATCAGTTGATCAGTAAACATTATTATACCGTGTTCTAAAGTCCAACAAGCTCATATCAGACAGAATATATTTAAATAGATAAATGGTTTTACGCCTCTTTCTCAAGAGATGCAAATGACAGGATTTCCATATGACACAGGCCAGTTAACACGCCGCTGATCTAATGAAGGAGAGAGAGAACTGGAGGACTGGATCTCATCTGGTTTTCAAAAAACCCCGTCCCCAACGCCCGACGAGCAAAGACGAGCAAAGACGCCATCAAACGTGTCGAGTTTTAGACGTTTCAGGTTTCTAGAAAGAGGAAGAACGACCCGGCCGATGAAGATAAAACGAAGAGAGTGAAGTGAAGACGAGACAACAGGAAGTAAAGAAATGAGACGGACGATCGCTTAACTTTTAGATAAGATACAAAAGAAACTACATAGAATCAATAAATCACCTGAAAAGAAGTCTATAGTCAGTTCTGAAGACGTATATAGACATTTTTGCTGTTGAATCCAAACTGAACTTTTGAAGATCTTCCAGGAAGTTGATCAATATCACAATCAAACGTCTTCAAAACTGATCACAAACCCCTTAAAGATTCTGTTCCAATCAATTTTTAGATCCAAAGTGGACGATTCTGAACATTGGACGACTTCCTGTCCAGTCTGACCTGAGACTTTTATTGATCAAATTGATCTAGAACGAAGAAAAACATCTACGAAACGTAAAGATACGGAGTAAAACCCCCAGTTTAGGACGTAGCTCTGAGTCTAAACTACATTTGTAGAAGCTTCTCCAGGTAAATTTGAGTTGAGTTTTAGACGTTTCAGATGAAAAATAATACTAAGTTTTCGCAATTCAGGTTTCTAGAAAGAGGAAGTCCAATGAAAACGAGGACTGATGAAGATAAGACGACGTTACGACGTAGAAATAAAGACGAGACAACAGGAAGTAAAGAAATGAGGCAGACGATCGTTCAGCTTCTAGATAAGATACAAAAGAAACTACACAGAATCAATAAATCACCTAAAATGAAGACGTATAAAGTGAAATTTGATGATTTCCTGTTGAATCCAAACTGAACTTTTAAAGATCTTCCAGAAAAGTTTGATCAGTTTGATCAATAACAGTTGAGACTCAACAGGAAGTCGTTCAATATCACGATCAAACGTCTTCAAAACTCATCACAAACAATTTAAAGATTCGACTTTGAACATTTTTAGAAGATTTTCAAGATGAATTTGTATTAAAAGTTTAAAGATACAGACTCGACTTCCTGTCGAGTCTGAACCGAAACTTTTAGAACGAAGAAAAACATCTACGAAATGTAAAGATGCTGAGTAGAAACCTTTTTCTAGATTTTCTGGATAAATTTGATCATTTTGGACTCGACGTCAAATCGTCAAACCTTAAACTGATCAAATGAATCTAGAATCTAAAAAAAAAATCAGTATCTAGAAGCTTTTGAAGATAAATTATATATAGATAAAAAAATGTAAAGATACAAAGTAGAAACACCAGTTCTGATTGTCCAGATAAATTTGTCTTTGAATCAGTTTTAGTTTGAAGGTTGAAACTAAAACTCTGTAACTTCAACTTCAACAAACTTGATCAACAACAGTTAGATAAGATAAAGATCATTTCAGCCTTCAAAATAAAACAACATTCGAATGATCGATACGACTTCCCGTCGATCAGACCGATACAGAAAAGCTTCTACAAACCTCCAGAAACTTCTATCTGATAAAAAAAAGATCAACGTTTATCAAATATATAAAAAAAAATCATTTAAAAATTGTGGAATTTAAATCTTTTAAATTAAAGGTTATTTTCAAAATAAAAGCGTGTAAGTTGAGAGAATAAAACAGGACAGGTTTGTGATTCGATACAGGGATAAAGCGGAGAGTTTTAGCGAGTTGATGAGCTGATTTATTCGACGATGGATAGTCCCTGACCCGCGGTGACCCATGATGGACGGACGGACAGGACGGACGGAGGGATGGATGGAGGAGGAGGGAGGATGTGGAGTGATGGGGAGAGAAACACAGGAGGAATGTGAGATTACAGCCGCTATCTGCTGCAGATACTGAAGGTCCGTCTCCTCACTCCTTCAGTCCTCAGATACGAGGAGGAGGAGGAGGAGGAGGAGGAGGAGGAGGAGGAGGAGGAGGAGGGAAACGAGGAAGAAGAGGGAAAAAAAAAAAAAGGTATTAAGAGTCAGAACGAGATGTTTTCCATATGAATACGACGCTCTCAAAAAGAAAAAGAAGAAGAAATGCAGACGTTAGAGTTTAGAGGACGGTATGGGCAGCGGAAGGGAGGGGAAGAACAAAAGGTGATGGGTGAGTGAGTTTGTGTGTGTGTGTGTGTGTGCACACACACACACACACACACACACACACACACACACACACTCAGACATCTATCTGTACGCTCAGAACCTCACAGATAATAAACGAAATCTTAGAAATGAGAGCCTATCAAGCAGGAATCAATCACTGGGGTTTGTTGTCCAGGAGGATGGCGCCATGTGGAGATAAAAGGCAGGCGGACGTCTGGGGGGTGGGGGGGGGGAGTCGGGGGAGTCAAGGGGGGAGGAGAGAGGGCTGATGGGTAAAAGGCCTGGCTGCTACTCCTGCTACCGCCGCCTCTTTCTAGACCGGTTTGATGGGTCCGGATGATGCGGACCGCGACCAAAACACAAATAAAAACAAAGAGGATGAAGGTAACTCGACGCAGGTTGGGCCTCAGTGTGTGTGTGTCTGCGCGTGTGTAAAAGTGTGTGTGTGTGTGTGTGTGTGTGTGTGTGTAAGTGTGTGTGCCAGGAAGCCTCTCCCAGCATCAGTATCATATGATTAGATGGACTTTCACATGATGCACGAACCCGTCCTCTAGATACGAGTCCATCCGGTCCCACACGCTGTTCCCACACACACACACACACACACACACACACACACACACACACACACACACACACACACTCTTCACTTGTGTGTGTGTGTGAGATGTTTATTCATTGTCTCTTTGTTAACTGACCATCCGAACTCTGACCTTTGACCTTTTCTGGGTTTAAAGTTAAAAAATTCTTCAGGAGTCTCAACTCAACTCGCTGTTATAATATATATAAAAATATATATGTTCTGATTTTATATATATATATATATATATATATATAATTCATTAATTCAGTAGATTAAAAGTCGTATTTAATCAAACTGAAACTGCAGCAAAACTGTGTCAGTTTGACATGTAGGTCAGAGGTCACTGATGGACGTTTCAGATTATATATAGATAAGGATCAATTATAAATCTATAAATAAATATATATATACCACACATGCTCTTATCAGATCGGTGGAGGTTCAGATATCTGGAACGGACACGTCAGCGACAACTTTAAAAGAAAAAAACCGTCTCTTTACCTCCGTCTCCTGATTATCTGCGCTGCCTCCTGATTGGACGACTCCGGCGTACGGTCCCCACGTCGTGTCCGGGTCCAGGTCCCTGGCGGCCACCACCGCTTTACTGTCGCCGCCTTCTTCACTTAACTCCAGCTCATCTAGAAGAAGAAGAAGGAGGAGGAGGAGGAGGAGGAGGAGGAGGTGTTGAGTTAATGTTAACATCAGGGAGGACGAGATGCTGAGAGATAAACCGACGTGTTAATGTTCGTTTATCGGCCAGAAACATCTCGCCGTCGTCCGGGCGGCGTCACACTTTGACTGACGGTAAAAACTCTTCGTATCAGCGATTTTGAACTTTTTTTTTTTTTTTTGATTCGAGTTTATCTGAACGAGAGCGGAGATAGCGAGATGTGAAATTTAGAGCGAGAACATTTCAGAAAGAAATGAAAAAAAAAAAAAACAGACACATGACCGATCATGTGGCTTGAACTTGACCTGAACTCCTTCTGCTCCCACCGCAGAGGAAGTCGCCGTCGACCGCCACCAGGGGGAGTTTGACACATTTCAAACCTTTAAAGGGAGGACGACGAAGAGGAGGAGGAGGAGGAGGAGGAGGGGGACTTCTTGTGCACTTCCTCAAAGTGATAACTGTAGAAGGATGGCAGTGACGGCTGTGGTCTGAGCCTGCTGCAGAGCCAGATAGAGCCAGATAGCCGGGAGGCTCGGAAAGGACCGATCCATTTATTTAACAACTCGAGACGACAACTCTTGAGTAGAGGAGGAAGACGAGGAGGAGGAGGAGGAGGAGGAGGTTGTAGAAAAAGTAGAAAAGTTTTCGACAAATCTTGAAAACTGAATGAACATGTCTTCGGACGCTAATTGTGGGGAAAAAAAATAAAAAACGGTGTCTGTTCATGAAATTTATATAAAAACAAAAAAAATAAACCAACACGACTCAACTACCGATGACTCCCCCCCCCCTTCTTCTTCCTCATCTCATCCGCGGTTCAGGCGACTGTTTTCGGGGGGTCGGTCTAAAGTGGCGTGTCTGATAAGACTGTTTGTCTAACACTCTCCATGTCAAAACACTCATCTATCTTCTCTGTATCTATCCCCACCAGAGAACAACGGACAGACGCTGATAAAATGGCTTTCCCACAGCCGGTGGTGGTGGTGGTGGTGGTGGTGGTGGTGGTTGGAGGAGGGGGGGGAGCGTAGGGAGGTGAGGAAGTCGACCTTATTTTAGCAAAAACTCAACAGTTAAAAATACTGTCAGAAAAAAAAAAAAAAAAACGTCAAACAGGAAGTGGCAGGTCTGAGCGACGACTTCACTGAGGTCAGAGGGTTTTTACGTATTTGATTGATTTTTTTTTTTTACATTTTACACAACTGGTTGATCTGATAGTTTCTGACAAACTAAACTAAAGTCAACGAGTCAACAAGCAGAAGTTTTCAGGACAAGGATCTGATCTGATCTGATCAGGTGTTGGACTTTGATCAGGTTGAGTTGAGTCTTGAACTGGACCGTTCTGGATGAAGATACATTTAGGGTTTTTTTTTTTTTTTTCGCTTCAAAACTCAGTGTTTCCAGCTTCTACTTGGGTCAGGATCAGATCAACGTAGGGTTACAGATCTGATCTGGTTTAGGTTGAGTTGAGTCTTGAACTGAACGGTTCTGGATCAAGTTTTCACAAATAAAGAAGGACTTTAGAAGGACTTAGGTCAGGATCAGATTTCAGTCTGAGGTCAAGAACTATTCCAGTCTAGAGTCCCAATGTCAATCCACTAAAAACTAAACTAGAACTAAAGTCCAACAGTGTCAACGTAGCGTTAGAGATCTGATCTAATCTGATCTGGTTCAGGTTGAGTTGAGTCTTGAACTGAATGGTTCTGGATCAAGTTTTCACAAATACAATTGATACTTTTATAGATTTTTTTTTTTTGGAAGGACTCGCCTCAAAACTCAGTGTTTCCAGCTTCTACTTGGATCAGGATCAGATTTCAGTCTGAGGTCAAGAATTATTCCAGTCCAGAGTCCACCGTCGGTCCAACCGGTGTCCCATTGCCTATCGACAAACTAAAACTGAAAAGTAAAACTTGAACTAGGTGGTTTTGGGTCAAGTTTTCACCAATAAAACCGCATAAAAACTTCAAATAGAAGCTGAAAAAGGTGAGTTTTTGCGCCTCCGAAGCTGGTTTGAGGAGCAGAAACTCACCTTTTTCAGCTTCTATTTGGGTCAACATCAGATCAGATCCATCTGTCCAACCAGTATCACGTTGACTAAAGTCCAACAGTGTCGATGTAGGGTTAGAGATCCGATCAGGTTCAGGCTGGGTTGAATCTGGAACTAGGTGGATTTTGGGTCAAGTTTTCACCAATAAACAAGATACATTTTATGGGTTTTTGTGGACTCGTTTCAACTCAACTCACCTTCTACCTGGGTCCGGATCAGATCAGAACTATCTCAAGTCTCAAGTCAAACCGGTTTCACGTTGCGTATCCGCTAAACTGAAACTAAAGTCCAACTAAAGTTCAACTGTTTCAACCAATTTTCACCAATAGAAAAGGAACATTTATGGGTTGTTTTAGAAGGATTCACCTCAAAACTCAATGTCTTCAGCTTCTACTTGGGTCAACATCAGATTAGAACTATTCTGGACTGAAGTCCACCGCCTGTGGACTGCTATCACGTTGCCTATCAACAAACTAAAACTAAAGTCGAACAGGGTTAGAGATCTGATCTGATCTGATCTGATCAGGTGTTGGACTTTGATCAGGTTTGGTTGAATCTTGTACTGGACAGTTTTGGGTCAAGTTTTCACAAATAAAACCAAATAAAAAAGACACATTTCTGTTTTTTTTTTTTTAGAAGGACTCGCCTCTAAACTCAGTGTTTCCAGCTTCTACTTGGGTCAGGATCAGATTTCAGTCTGAGGTCAAGAACTGTTCCAGTCTGAAGTCCACCGTCTGTCCAACTGGTATATCCCGTTGCCTATCGTCCTCTGGGGGCCTCACTCCGGCCACTCTGACCTCCTCCTTATCTCAGCGCTCCATCACTGTCCAGTCCGCCTCCCTGCCATTGGCCAATACCTCACCACATGGGAGCCTTATCAGCTCTGACCAGCTCCTTTGACCCTCATTGTGAAACAGTGCGAGGATCTGACCTCAGAAGAACCAACACAGATATTAACTAATAAACAAGCCTGACACGAGCGTCTCGTTTAGTCTGGTTGAACAAATGTTATCCTGCCTTTGTGACTTGTTGCATCACCGTCAACCTTTAGCAAATAAAAAGTGTTGTTGTAGCCTGGCTGAGGATAAAGAAACTGATCGTTTCTGATGTTTTTTTTATCAAAATAAAAGATAAAAAAAATGATAAAAATGTCTCCCGACAACAGGGCGTTCCCATAATTATTAGTTATTCCAGTGAAGTGGAGGCATTAAATGGTGACGCGTGATAGCTTGTTAGCGTTAGCTTAAAATTTCTAATATAGATGAAGATAGATCTGCGCTAACATCTAATCTATGACAAAAATAATATTAATTTAAAGAGGCATTTATTATCCTAGCCATCTACTAGAGGTTAGCAACACAACAAACCGATATAGTGAAACATAGTCATTGTGAGCATTAGCATTAAGCTAAAAGTAGCTGCAATAACTGCTATTAATGTAAATCAATATTGTTGTCCAATACTTTTAATAAAATGAAAAAAAATGAGCTTATATTTATTGCTAAATAGCGTAAGTTAGCATGCTAACAAGCTGGTGAAAAAATGTCACTGTGAGCATTAGCGCTAAGCTAAAAGTAGCAACAATAACAGCTATTATAATATCATTGTCCAGTACTTTTAGTTTATAAGCAAAATAAAATGATTAGCTTTATATTTATTGCTAAATAGCAAACGTTAGCATGCTAGCATGCCAATGTAACAGATAAGGTGTGTCTAGCTAATTATAGGCAGCATCAGTGACTAGAATAAGCAGATATAAGAGTCTGTTTAATAAAACACTACTTTCTCATACGGTGCTATCAGTGCACCTCTGCTAATGAGCACACTTAGCTAATCCCAGTAGGTCAACAGCGTTCGCTGGGGTAACACTAGGTCTCCAACAACCCTAATCCCTGTTAATTACCCCTCCTGCCCACCACAGACCTCCATAATAACCCAGTTCTTCTTATCAATGCGGCTTCAACCATCACGGCTCCGTATGAAACAATCCCCATCACTGTTGTACTCACACACACAGTGTTTCTGTCTAGACCCGGTCTACAGGACACAGGACTCGACGGGCTCGTTATCAATATCAACCAGTTCCAGAGTCTCACGCTGATTTTACCTCTGACGCTTCGCTCCGGTGAAATGATTTCTCAACTGTCGGGGTAAAAACCAAACGTCCAGAAACGTACGAGGACGAGGAAGAAGAAACAAAACTGGAGGTAAAACTACAAAACCACTGAACCGGACTTCAACCAGGAAACACTAACACTTGAATCATCATCATCACTGTATTATACAGTTGAATCATCGACAATAATAACGACTTTAGAGTCGATTCTTAATGTAAACATGAATCTTTCTTAAATTTGTACCTTTAGTTTTATGAAAATGTCTTTTAATATCAAAGAAGAATCAGAAAACGGATGAAACCTCTAAATTCCTTGTTCTGTATCATGTATCATATTGTACTGAATCGTATCAAACTGTATCGCATCTTACATCATAAACTGCATCACTTCCTGTCAAAACATATCGAATCATACTGAATTATATGTCGTATCGTACATTGTTTTAGTGATTGTTTGTACGTAGCATCGTATAGAATTGTATTGTCTCAAATATTATATCATATCACATCGTACAGTATATCATATCGTATCGAATTGTATTATATCGTCTTATATTGTAGTGTGTATAGCATCGTATAGTATCCTGTCAAACTGCATCATATATAATATTGCATATCACATCAAATTGTATCAAACCGTATATTGTATCTTGTTATATAGAATCATATAAAACATTGTATTTCATGTCGTATCAAATTGTTTTGCATCATATTTTGTATCGATTGTATCACATATCCTACTGAATTCTTTATCGTATAGTCAAAGGAACCTTAACCTTTGACCTTTAGATTATATTCTATTAACAAAAGAGGAAAACGACTTTCACCAACATGAAGGAACAAAAAAAACCTCAGCGAGTAGCTTCTTCTATCACTTTAGACATGAACCCAAACAAATGTGGACATGTGGATTTACAGTAACAATACTGAAGTAGCCTGATTACAACACACTGCAATCACACACACACACACACACACAGTCATCAGCGACACACACACACACACACACACAAAAGCTTATCAATACGGACGCTTCAGCAGCCACTGGGGCGTCCAGGCCCCTTTGATGAGCCAACACAATAAAACAATCAGCGTGTCATTAATGAAATAACGAAGGCAATTAACTGATGAGTGTGTGAGTGAGTGTGTGACAGAGCCGACAAGATATTAGAACCAGATCAGGATAGAGTAAATATAAATATAAATATATAACAAACGTAGAGCGGGGGGGTTATATCGCTGCGTTACGAAAAGATTTTACGCCGATTTAAGTAAAAGTTTACGTGTGTGTGAGAAATTATCGGCCGGACACGGTGGAGTCCGTAAAGGTCGACTTGACGACGAGTCATTCTCATGTTTTGTAAAGATAAAGCTTGAAGGGTAGCGAGTTAGAAAGTGTGACTTATTTTATTATAAACAAAAAAAAAGAGAAAAAACAACAAGAATGAAGCTTTATTAGAATTAACACTAGACGATAAAATAAAAAAATTAAAAAAAAAAAAGTGAAAAACGTCTTTTTCTATACTCAATCAGATAGATTAATTGTTGCATTGCCAGGTAGTATAGTCAACCTGGAAGGAAAATTAATTAAATCTGCAGGTGGGCCGTTATCTTAACTGACATGTCATATTATTAATACGAGCTACTTAGAGGAAACTGTCGACAACTTTGGGACGAATCCAAAACTGTACCCTCACTCAAAGATGGAAGGGCTGATAGTTGTGAAGCTGGCAGTGCTTATTAAGACACTTGAGGAGTTTGTATTCCTTCCATTTCTTTGCTTTATTTTCATACAAACAATTGCATAACTGTAGTTTCTTTTTTATAAGCTGTTTCCACTTCTAATAGCTGGCGATCACTATCGGTGTGTGGAGTGTCGCAAGGAAATATCCTCAACCCGCTTTCGTTTCCTTTTATTTAAATGATTTAAAGTATTTTTTTTTAAATAAATAAATAAATACAACGCGGCACAAAAGTCAAAGTCCTCATCATCCAATAGGAGCGAGACTTTCCTGTAAAACTCTCCCTTATTGGACATAATTGTGGAGGGAAAAAAAAGGTGTAACCAGACACTGATGTTATTCTCTATCCAGCCTAATTGATTTTTAAAAAGACTATTGTTGATATCAAATGAGCACATCGCTGCCCAGGTATTGATTTTTTGACACCGCACAACAGGAAATCTTTATCTACGCGCTGCTCCGACCCAGTGCTAATAGGTGGGGTTTAACCTTTACTGAATGACAAATCCCAACACCTCCTCTCTCACACTCTCTTTCTCTAGGCCTCATGGGAAACAAGGTAAAAAAAAAAGTCCTTGTTTTTCCTCAAGTCAACACAAAAGACTTTGTCGAAGACGAGCAATTTACTCAACCAGTGTGTGGAGTGTTAGTTTCTTTGAGTCTCAAACGAGCCTTGATCTTCATGAAGCTGGAACTACTGTGGACTAACAGGAAGTGGTCAACCACCAAGAAACACTAAGTAAGAGTAAGAGCGCAACTGAAAAAAAAAAAAAAAAACGAAACAAAACATTGGAACAAACCCAAAGGTCGTTAAAGAAGACGTTGAGCTAACTGGAAAGTCCACGTTATCACTAACCACCAATCTGACAATGATCAACTACTGTACTCACATATGTTTTGGGAGCATCTGTACTTCACTTAACTTTCACTTTTACTTCTTTTGAAATGTGTCTGATCTAATGTCCGGGGAGGTCGGCCGCTGATTTCAGCTCCACTGTTAAAACCACCGTGTTGCCGTGACGTTCACACGGTGGTTTATTGGTTTAGTAATAAAGTCTCATCGACTGTAGCTGCTATAGGTCAAAGACCTCAGGAATATCCACAATGATTGGTTGAATTTGTGTTAATATCAGATGGTAACATCATTAAATCCTGGAGGATCTGATCAATGAGATACAGACGTAGAGTTTGGTGACGTCACGATGTGATCGGGAGTCGATCGCTGACAAGTCTTGTAGTGGGAACGCTACAGGTCTCAGACCAGTTGTTGAGACTCCAGATCATCAACACAAGTCACCAACGACCACGACAGCGTCGACCAGCGTGACCTCGTCTACCTGTGACTGTTTAGACCATCAGAACCAGGTCTGAGGTTCTGATGTCAGCTCCAGTCTTGTACTTTCACTTTCATTACTTAAGTAAACTAAATACTAGATAATTTAAGATACTTTTACCAGAGTATCATTCTAGTCGGTGACTTGAACTTGGTCGAGTATCTGTACTTCTACTCGTGTGAGACTTTCAGATACTTTCTGATCATTTTTGCTGTTTTTTTCTATAATTTTTGATCAAGAACACGCGTCCAAACCCGTCGATTGCGACTTCGCCGCCTCAATTTAACTGCGGGCGTCGTCTAACGATGGCTAATAAAAGGCTTCAGTGTAACCTGATTGAGTCTTCTTCCCTCTGTCTCATCTCTTTCTTTTCTTTCTTTCTCTCCATGATCTTCCATGCAGCACCCCTGGGTCCCTGGAGTCCGGCAGGCTCGGCTCAGCGGCAGATAGACATTTCTGGGATACGCATCTACTGCTCAGGACCACGCAATCATTTCCATTTTACCCTCTGTTGCACAGGCGAGATAAGACACCTGCGTAGCCCCGCTAATCAGATGAGCTTCAACAGAACTTTATCATTGACATTTACCACTGTTTACCCAACTAATTTCTCTTAACTGCACTGCTGAACTTTTATCTACAAAATACATACACCACCAGAAAAGAGCAAGAAGCAAACATGCAAATTCACAAATATGCGAAGAAAGATAAAATGAAGGTGGGGGTGAGGAGGAGGGGGGGTAAAAAGCATTTTTCTGTTCAGAGGACGAAGGGGGTGAAAACAGAACAAGTGACAAGGCTACTGTTGATGAGATGAGCCCTCCTCCTCCTCCTCCTCCTCCTCTTCTTCACCGAGGACAAACAAATGTGAAATAAAAATACCGACATTCACCGAGCTAAAACTTCATTTTCCTGACAAGACGCCGGTTCTTCTTCGGTCTTATCCAACCGCTCACAAGATAAATCAACGGAAACAGCGTTCGACCTGGATGTTGTTACCAAAAACGTCCCGTTTAATTGAGAAAATTTCACTAAATAAAAGCAGTTTGGCCTCCGTCCGTCTAGAACATGTGTCCAACGTGTTCATCTTGACTTTACCAAACTTAAACGATCAATGTTGAACCAGTTTTAACGCCTGTTTTGTTATTGGTGAAGGTCTTGAAGAGTCCGAATATTCTCCAAAGTCTTCCCAAGTGAGTACGAAGATAAGAAAAATGGAGGGAACAGTGTTCGACCTGGGTGACGGCAGTGAGTTTCAGTGCTGCAGTTGGAAAAACTCTGGTTCTAAATGTTGAAACCGACAAATATATCCCAGTAAATTTAGAAAATTTAACAAAATAAAAGCAGTTTTGCGTCCAACCTAAACAATCAACGTTCCACCGCTTTAACAACTTCAAGACAACAACTAGAACATGTGTCCAACGTGTTCATCTTGGACTAAACCACAAAAACAACGACACCACCTCAGTTATCACCGTTATTTTGTTCTTGATAAAGGTCTCGACGAGTCCAAACCTCCTCTAAAGTTCTTCAGTAACTAGTCACAAGACAAATCGATGGAAACTGTTCGTCCAAGATCGAGTTCAAACTCATCAGTGCTGCCAGAGCTTCCAAGACGAAAAAAATCACATTTATTTCACAGAAAGATTCACTTTCATTCAGATAATGATCCAACAGAAATAATTAAGAAAATCTGGTTCCTCGTCGAACTCGTTACCAACGTTCAACCAGTTAACGAAGATGTTAAAAAGTCCAAACCGAGTCTAAAGTGAAACTAAACCGGTTGCTCTAAACGTGTTTAATGTCGAATTTAGCGTCAAAGCGACGGAAATATCACATCAGATTGAGAAGATTCACCAAAATAAAAGCAGTCTGGTGGTAAATTTGCGGAACGCGACGATGCTCGATCGACTTGTGGACGTCGTTTGGGCGAATTCGGACCGTTTCCTCACCAGATTTATTTATTTATCTGGATGCGATCGTTCAATTACGCGCTGGATCGAGAGTCGATTTATATATATATATAAAAAATAACTTGGAATATAAAAATGTAAGCACCTTAATAAGAAGATGTGTGTCAGAGGGGGAGGGCTCCATCTCTTCCAGCCTTTTCCCTTCTCTCTGTCACAAATTGAAAGTGAAGACCTTCCAGAAACTATCCCTGATAATCACACATAAATTAATTAGAAAATGTTTCTTGACATTCTCTAACACACAAGACGTGTTAAAAAAAGGAAGAAGCCGGAGCAGGAGCAGGAGGAGGAAAAAAGACTGAGGCAAAGCCACTAAAATTAATTGTACGCTATGTGACTCCAATAATTAATTCAATCATTAATTCATGTCTGCTTTAACAACTCCTTCTGGCTCCCGCGAACAAGGACATTTCAATCAGGGACGGTATCGGCAGCGGCGGAGGCTCCGGAGAAAAGACGCGGGAAAAAAAAAACCAAAAGAAAAAAGGAAAAGTTAAAGAGCGATAGAGTTTTTTTTTTTTTTTTTTTTGCTCGACACTCAGGGTCGTTTAGAGGTTTTTTTTTTTTTTTTTATTACTACGAAAGGTTCGTTTAGAGACAAAAGTGACAGTAGTCGTCAGTGAATTTAGCACAACGGCGGCGCTAACTCTTCCTTCAAGTCTTCGGTAAACAAGCGATCGTCCGCTGGAGGAAGGAAACTGGTGGGACACTGATACCGACCGGGACTCCAGCGATAACGACCTGATGTTAAAGAGGAAAAACCAGCAGCAGCTTCGTGTTTCGCTGCTCGACGTGTCGGTTTAGAGTCCGACCGGTTGGAAAACGTCACTTTTATGTTTTTAGTCCAAAAATTTATAAAAATATTGGATGAAAATAAGCGAACTGAGAGGAGTCATAGAGATAAATGAATAATTTAAAAAAAATAGAATATATATATATATATATATTATAAAATATAAAAAAGATAAATTATATAAAACAAAATGCCTTAAAATATAAATAAACTGAAAAGAAAAAAATAATAGTTAAAAAAAAAAAAATCTGCTGTAGCAAAAAGACTAATAATAATAATAATAAAACAAAAAATGTATTAAATTAAATTAAATCTCTAAATTTGTACCAACCTGCTACAGTGATGAGACTAAAAACGTGGGTTCATTTAATAAATGAATAAATAAAAATGGTTAAAAAATAAATTAACTAAATATTAAAAAAAATAATAATAATAATAATTTTTGTTTTTGTTTTGTTTGAGTTTTGTTTCAGTGAGTTTCCAATAAAATTAGAAAAATAAAATAAATATAATTTTATTCGATTAAAGTTCTAGAACCATGTTTGGTGTCTTATCAATTTATTTATTTTAGCGTTTGTGCTTTTAAATGAGGTGTGATGGAGGAGATCTGATACCACAATAATCAACACACACACACACACACACACACACACACACACACACTCCGGCCGTACGGGGAAGTGTTAGCGGCCGGACAGAGTGAAGAAATGTTCCTCCAGATTGGACCCGATGGAGACGTGTGACGATCAGCACCAGTTTCCTCTCGTTCACAAAATAAAAGTCAAAACTCTGAAACGTCTCGTTCGGCCGCTGACGCCAGATGCTAACACTTTAGACGCTAATTTGATTTAATTCCAGCCGTTTTTACATAAAAGCTGGTCAACAATCAAATAATTAGCGACCTAAGCTAACTGCTACGATGCTAATTTAGCAACGTTTGCAACCTGCAATTGCAATTTAGCAACGGTATCATTTAGCTAAGCTAATTCAGCGACCTAGCTTAGCTGACGGTTGTTTTTCTTCCACCACATTGGACTGACGTCTTTGGCTAGCAACTGTGTGATGCTAATTTAGCGACTTAGCAGGAGGATTCATCACCTGGGAACCACGAATGCCAGATATTTCACAGACCTGGTATCTACTTTGACCTACAGACGGTAGAAGTCAACAAATTTAGTCGCGTTCTTTCTCTGGGGACTAGGAATGTCCAACACAAACGGACCAACCAACCAGCAGTAAAGGTTCATCATCTGGTAAACAAAAGTTCAAAATTTGGTGCCAGATATTTCACAAGATTTGCGTTTCTCTTGACGTGCAGGTGGCAGGTCAACAAATTCAGTTGGGCTCAGCCTCTGGGGACCATGAATGTCCAACACAAATAGACTAGCCAAGCAGCAGTAAGATTTATCATCTGGGAACCAAGAATTCAAAATTTGATGCCAGATATTAGCAGAGATTAGCAGATGGTAGAATGAGAAACTAAAGCTAAAAAATAGTCAACAAATTTAGCTGAGTTCATCCTATGGGGACCATAAATGTCCAACACAGACAGATCGGACAACCAGCAGTAGGGCTCATCATCAGGGTACCACAAATGAAAAATTTGGTGCCAGAGTTTTTACAGGATTTGCAGGTGGTAAAATGAGAAGCTGAAGCTAAGAAAAATAGTCAAAAAATTCAGTTGTGTTCAACCCTTGGGGACCATGAACATCCAACACAAATAGACCAGCCAACCAGCAGTAAGATTCATCATCTGGGAACCAAGAATTCAAAATTTGATGCCAGATATTTTAACAAGATTAGCAGGTGGTAGAAAGAGAAACTAAAGCTTAAAAAAAGTCAAAAAATGTAGTTGGGTTCAACCTCTGAGGACTATAAATGTCCAACACAATCTGACCAACCAACCAACCAGCAGTAGGGCTCATCATCTGGGAACCACAAATCAAAATTTTAGCGCCAGATATTTGACAAGATTAAGGTTTATTTTAACCTTCAGGTGTCAGGTCAACAAATTCTGTTGGGCTCAGCCTCTGAAGACCATGAATGTCCAACACAAACTGACCATCCAACCAGAGAATGGTTGATCATCTGGGAACCACAAATTAAAAATTTGGTGCCAGATATTTTACAAGACTTGCAGGTGGTAGAAAGACAAGCTGAAGCTAAGAAAAATAGTCCACAAATTCAGTTGTGTTCAACCTCTGGGGACCATGAACATCCAACACAAATAGACCAGCCAACCAGCAGTAAGATTCATCATCTGGGAACCAAGAATTCAAAATTTGATGCCAGATATTTTAACAAGATTAGCAGGTGGTAGAAAGAGAAACTAAAGCTAAAAAAAAGTCAAAAAATTTAGTTGGGTTCAACCTCTGGGGACTATAAATGTCCAACACAATCTGACCAACCAACCAACCAACCAGCAGTAGGGCTCATCATCTGGGAACCACAAATCAAAATTTTAGCGCCAGATATTTGACAAGATTAAGGTTTATTTTGACCCTCAGGTGTCAGGTCAACAAATACAGTTGTGTTCAATCTCTGGGGACCATGATGGACCCTAATCGTGCCTAGTTTTAGTTGTAATAAACATAATGTTCCTTTTATACGTTTTTCTAAAAACGATTAAAAAAAAAAAAAAAAAAAAAACCTCTTCAGATTACCCATCAGTCATTTCTTCATATTATATCTGCTCCTTCATCTTGGCCTCTCTTTAACCTCACCCCCTCCCTGTTCCCTCACCTCTAATTTCACTATCTGAATCACACCTCTTTAAAATCTCTCGGCCCTCATTTCTCGCTCTCATTGATCCTGAAACGTTCACATTCACCCCCCCACCCCCTCTTTTTCCCGCCCTTCATTAGTTATCTCTGCTCTCTCCACTCAATATAACACTTCTTTATTCCGAACCACCTTCTTTCTCTTGGTTTCTCTACCGCCGCCCCCCTCTCCTCTCCTACGACTTCACCCGCTTTAACCTCCACCGGCCTGGAGATGACATCTTGTCTCGCTGTTGGGAGTTAACTGTCTACGTCTCTTGTTTACCAGATAAGAGATAATACGCAGAAAAAGAAAAGAAACAAACAGATATTTAAGCTTTTAAGACGACTGCGCCCGTACCGAAAATTTGCTTAATTTAGGTTAAAATTGTAACATTTGATTCAGTCGATATCCGAACTTACAGACGGGAGGAAAGTTGATTTTTGTTTTATATATATATACAAACATTTTATCTTTTAGCTTTTACCTCCAACCACCTGTGACCAGATGGATCAAACCCAGAAACAAACATCTTATCGTAAAATAAAATAATAATAATAAAAAAAAAACCCGGACGGAAGCGATGAGTTCTCCGTTGTCGTAGCGATGCGCCGCATGCAAACGTGAAACTTTCCCTATTTTAAAAAAAAAAAAAATATTTTTTTTCCACGACCAAAAATAAACGACACTCTCAGCTCTTCTAACGCGCGTTAACTGAGCATCCAGGCGGCGGTGTAATTAACCGCCGGATGATAACCCTCCGCCTGCTCCTCCTCTCCTGCACGTAATCTGGTAAATAATAATAATAATAACAATGATAATATGCATTATTACCACGAGTCTATATAATTTGATATCATGCAGCGAGGATAAAGAGCAAGGAATGCTGGGTAAGCAGGAAAAACTTTAGCTGCTGTTATGAATATTTAATTTTTTTTTTTTATTAACATAATAAATCCCCAGGAAGCTGAAAAAGTCATTTTATTTTGAAAAAATAGCATTAGCATATTTTCAATATAATGCTAATTGCATTTTTTTTTCTGCTTGCTAACAATTGCTAATTATTGCTAATTATTTTCTTAAAATGTGTTTTATTTTCCGGTCCGAAACCATGTAACGTTACACGTGGGGTTGTAAATCACGCTAGCGCTAACACTAATGATGCTAATGGCTAACTCTTTGAAAATGTGCTTGTTTGGTTCAATAATAATAATAAAAAATATGAATATAATTATCACATTGTATTACAAGTAGGGTTGAACAGAGAACACATATTTTCAATGCTAATGCTAATTGCTAATTATTTTTGTGTTGTTATATCATTTATGTCATGTGTTTAATTGTTTGGTCTAAAATCTAACAATGATAAATTTAACATCACATAATGTTACAAGTTGGGTTGCATATCACTTTGATGCTCAAGCTAATGCTCAAGCTAATGATTGCTGGGCTTGTTTGATTCAATATCTAACAAAAATATGAATACAACTACGAATATTGTATTATCTTCCATATAAGCTAATGCTAATGCTAACATTAATGCTAACGATTGCTAATTGATAAGTAATTTTTCATTTGTTTTAACTGTTTGGTCCAAAATTTAATGATAAATCTAACTATTACATAATGTTACAAGCTGGGTTGTAAATGATACATATTTTCAATGCTAATGCTAGTGCTAATGCTAATTGCTAATGACTGTAAAATGGGTGTGTTTGGGTTTGGTCCAGTATCTAAAAAGTTATGAATTTGACTATCACATAATGTTACAAGTAGGGTTGCATATAATACGTATATTCAATGCTAATGCTAATGATTGCTAATTGCTAATAATTGGGAAATGGGGCAGTTTGGTCAAATATCTAAGAAAATGTTAATTTAACTATCATGTTACATTACAAGTATGGTTGCAGATTAAAGCGTATATTGCTAATGCTAATGCTAATGATCGCTAAGGGCTAACGGGTCCAAAATCGAAATATGATCAATTTAACTTTCGAATCAGACGATTGTTAGCATTTTGGCTCAAATGGGAACTTAAACGACGAACTGATTGTTAAAATAGTTGGATTAATTTCACGTCAACGGACAAATGAGTCAATTAATGAGCTAATTAGTGCCCGCGACGCTCAAATTACATTTACATTCACAGCAATTCGGTGGCGGATACATGTCCATTTCAGGACGTTTGACAGAGTTGATGGTTTTCTGTTGATTCCGCTTAGAAACCAGCGGATGTTGGAGACATTTTATCCCATTTCCTCGGATATTTAACACACGTTGGCTACTAACAAAGAGTCTATAGACGGAGAGAATGTGTGGCGACTGCCAGGCAGCAGATGACGAGGGATTACTGTGACACCCATTTGCATATCAAGAATTTTAAGCAGCAGAGGGAGAAGAAAAAAAAAATATTGAACCCTGCAGCCTGCAAGGTCATTGAAAAGATACTTTTTTTCTTCATAATTTATTTTGCATATCATGCAGTACGGACACGTTGTAGATTAAAAAAAAAAAAAAGGAGGCTTTAGCATATCACTCCATCCCTGATAGGAAGCAGCTCCCACCTACACTTCTCCTCCACCGAGGACGCCGCCGCCGTCGCCGCGGCGACGAGGCTTATTGGTCCTTTAATTTTAATGTTTATTTCACATCAATGGGGAAGACACAAAGCCAATGTTTTGATAACGGGAAAATGGCAAAAAAAAAAAAAAAAAAAAAAAAAAAAAAAGAATCGCAGCGACTATCATCAATGACTGCGACTGTCACATAAACAAGTCATCACGACGCGACGAGACACGTACTTTCTGTCCGGTAATGAATCGTGTTATCTTTTGTTTCTTATGTTCCCTTTTTGTTTGTTTTCCTCGCAGCAAAAAAGAAAACACAAAAAAACAAAAACAAATTAGTTTTAATAAGTTCTGTGACAAACGAAATTACTGTCGCGTTTAAAACGGGAATAAACCGGAAAAACTTCCACCTTTGAAACGTGAAGTTAGCGGACTGACTCGCTTCGACCACGACGGACGTTTTACAGAAATGTAACGAGTTCAACACACCAACGTTTAAAGTGTCGACGTTTGGTTTATGATACGATAACGAACAGTTTTATATGGTTTGATGTTAATGATACGATATGATACTGGTCAATACGGTTCCATACGATACGTTTAATTCAACACGTTTGATACAAAACGGATTGATGTTTGATACGAATTGATACTTTTGATACGAGTCGATACGATTCAATACTTCTGATACAAGTCAGTGGTTTTGATATGTTTCGATACATTTGATACGATTCGATACATTTGATACGAGTCGATACGAGTCGTTACGATTCGATACATTTGATACGAGTCGATACATTTGATACATTTGATTTGATTCGATATTTTTGATTCGATTCGATACATTTGATACAATTCGATACATTTAATACGAGTCGATACGATTTGATACATTTGATTTCATTCGATATTTTTGATTCGATTCGATACATTTGATAAAATTCAATGACACAATTTTGACACATTTCGATACATTTTATACGATTCCATTCATTTGATACTGATTGGATACATTTGATTTGATTCGATACATTTGATACGAGTCGATACGGTTCAATACATTTGATTTGATACTTTTGATAAAATTCCATGAGTTTTGATACAATTCGATACATTTTATATGATTCCATTCATTGATACTGTTTCTTTTGATTTGATTCGCTTCGTTAGTTTGACAAACCAACATATTTTTTGTTGCGACGCGTTTGTTAGAAAACAATCAGTTTGACAAGAAACGACACAAAGTGATTCTTTCAACATGATTCGACGGGTCTGAGATTATTCGACACGTTCGACACAAAACTGCTCGATGTCGATTCAGTTAGAGACGGTTTCGGTTTCAACACCAGTTTTTCTCAGATGTGAACGAGATTTTTACAAAAAAGATCAACTGACGTCAACTCTTCTAAACGCGTACATCTTAAATTAGTCCGAGACAAATTATATTAATATATATATTTGAAATAAAATAAAATAATTGATAGCGATGCTACTAAACTAAACTAAACCAAACCACTTGGCATCATTTGGCCTCAAAGCAAAAACCAAAACAGAGATTAAAAAGCTTCAAACTTCTGAAGAGTCTGAAAGGCAACAAACAGCGAGAAACGAGAGGAATGCCAACACTCCCGCCTCCGATAAAAGAAAAAAAAATGTTTATTTATGTTCATACCAGCAGCTTCGCTCACGTGTGTTTATGGGAATCGTTTGGATACGTGAAGAAACAATGAAGGAAATGATGGAAAAAATAGAGGTAGAGATGAGGATGTGTTCGCCGTTAGAGGAACGGAGGAGGAGGGGGGGGTTTAGTGGGGTTGTTAGTGGTGATGGAGAGACCAGAGGAGGAGAAGGTGGATGGATGGAGGGGAGGGAGGGAGGAGGAGGAGGGGAGGAGGAAAGAGGGGGGGAGGCTTGACGATAAGAGAAAAATTCAGACCGGTCAAAGTTTCCTTTTTGCCAATCGTGCTCCTGATAAAGACAGCGCCTGCTCCGGAGCTGATAGAGGGGCTATCTCTCTCCCTTACTCCCCCCCACCACCACCACCACCACCACCACCTCCTCCTCCTCCTCCTCCATTCCCCTGCCTCACTCACCCGGCAGTTAGTTTGTGAGGAGAGGAAGGAGGAAAAAAAAAGAAGAAGGGTCCTATCAGTCGAGCATCGCGGTGCTACCATCAACCAGCCGCCGCTCGGCAATTAATATCGCTCCAATTACTGTTAAAGGGACGAGGCTGGGACAGGACGATAATGAACACATCCTCTCGTCGCCCAGCAGAGGAATTAAACCACCACACACGCCACCGAGCCGCACGCACATGAAACACGTCGGGCTTGAAAAGACGAGGGAGGGGAGGGAAAATAAAGAAATAAATAAATAAATAAAAAATAATGCCAGATAGCGTCCGTAATCTTCCGGCATTGTTTAACTCATTGAAGACGACAGTCGGAGGCAGAAATAAATAAAAACCAAACCCAACCTCGATAAGAGCGGAAATAAATAATAAAACGACTGGTTATCGCGTCTTAAGGCGCGCGTTGGTCGGACCTTTAGACGCAATTAGCATCTCAGCGTCAGTTTTATTTGTTTGTTTGGTTTTTTTTCTTCTTTTGGGGGCGATCCTGCCGCTCGTCGTGTCAATTCGAAGCAATTGGAGGAGCAACAACCAGGAACCTCTCAGTAAGACTGGAGGGTTTCGCAGCAGGTTTGGGCCCAATTTTTAGGCTAAAACCAGCATTTTACGCCATTTAACTGCCAAAAGAGTCATACTTTTTGACTAAAACCCAGGAAATAGACCACAAAAATTGGTTGAACCAGAATCGAAACCAAAACACATCAACAAAAACCTGCAAATATGGAAAAACGACTATGACTATGTCCTGAAACAACAAAAAGCTACTTAATTTAAAGCAGCAACCAGACTGGAGGATACGGGAATCGAACCAACAACCTGTCAAATAGCACATTTATGTTCACAATGAGGTTGTTACGGTTTCGCAACTAGTTTGGGCCCATTTTTTAGTCTAAAAACTGCATTTTGTGTCATTTAAATGCTAAACGAGTCATGTTTTTTTGTCTAAAACCCAGGAAATAGACCGTACCCAAGTTGAACCAGAATCGAAACCAAAACAAATCAACAAAACGTCTGCAAATGTAGTGAATATGTACCCGGGGAACTGACTACGTCCTGAAACAGACGTGACTCACCAGGTCCTCTCCACTGCGACGCCTCCTCCTCTTCCTCACCGTCCTCTTCCTCGTCTCCGTCGCTGTGCGTCGGAGCTCGTTCGTCTCCGTCGTCGTCATCGTCGTCGTCGTCGTCGTTGGTTCCTCCTCTGGAGTCGTGAGTTTTAGGTTCTGGACGAAAACCAAGAGTTGAAGTTAAAGACGAACTGAACAGAAACTTTCCTGCATTTTTTTATTTAATATTTTTTTACTTTTTAATTTTTTTTATTAATTTATACATTTATCTATCAATGTTTTTTTTTTTTTTAATTAATTTATTAGTTTTATTTTTTACTTTTTTTATTTATTCATTTATCTATTTATATTTTTATTTTTATTACATTTTAATCATCTGTATGTATTTTTCATTTTATTTATATTTTACTTTTTTGTGTATTTTTATTTATTTTTCTTAACATTTACTTCTTAACTTTTAACTTTAAAAAATCTATTATTATAATAACTTTTATTTTATTTGTTTATTCACTTATTTTTGATAATTTATTCATCTGTTTGTTTAAACTTCATTTATTTTTCATTAAATATTTAATAATATTTTTCCTTCATTGGCTTGTTTATTACTTATTGTTGACTTATTTATTTATCTAACTTCTTTTACTTTCTGCCGTTGATCAAACGCGAAGCGACTTTTTGTCTTTTCTCTGCAAACGTGTCGATCGTACTTTGTTTTATCTATAATCAGTATTGATCCATGGATGATGATCAAACACACGTGTCCGGACTCTGCGACCTTTGACCTGCCGCTATCGGCTGCTCCATCGCTGTCGACTTCTCCTTTATTAGATTAATAGTTGTTACATCACCGACTTATCAGCTCTTATATCATCACCCTGCATCCAACCACTTCTACTGACGTCTTTACAAAATAAAAGCTCAAAAAATTTTAAAAAAATACGGAAAAACCGCAGCAACAGTTTGTTTATTATTTGTTTATTAGTGACGAACGACCAAAAAAAACCAACAACCAAAGTTATAAAACATCGAAGTGTTTGATTTGGTGATTTAAATAAAACTGGTCCAGTTCTTCATCTGCTCACTTATTTTTAGTTTGTATTTTGAAATACAAACACAGGAATATTTTTTAAATATTTTGTTTATTATGAATTATTTGTTAGTTATTGGTTAAGTCATCTTAACTTTTATTAGATTTTTATATATTTATTTTTAGAAAAGTTTTTATTCATCTTTGTTTATATATATATTTTTTAATTATATTATTTGTTTATATTTAATTTATTTTGGTTAACATATTAAGAAAATAATGTCTTAGTTTTTATAAGATTTTTATTTATTTATTTACAGAGAAAATTTCCATTGTTTACATTTTAAAATATTTCATATTATTTATTAATATTTCTATTAAATATTTTTATTAATATTTTTTGATTGTATGTTTTTATTATTTATGAATATTTTATTATTTTTATAATCTATTAATATTTTTATTAAATATTTCTATTATATTCAAATTTTTTTATTAAATATTGATATTTTTAAATTTAATATTTTTTATTAGACGTTGGTTAAGACAGGTCAAGTTCAATTTTACGCCACAAAACTATGTTTGTTGTTGTTTTGATTCTGGTCTTGTTTTTATTTTATTTTCTCGTCCGTCCAAACACAAACACCCAAAAAACCACAACAACTACATGTTTTTGCGATAAAACGCAGATCGCTCTCGATCGATCGCGTCTGTAGAAACGCGACCACGTGACGCTTCGTTATTAAAGCCGCGTCTTCCAGATTCAATCTGCCTCGTCAAATAAATCAACACCTTTCAACCTCGACCACAACACACACACACACACACACACACACACACACACCCTCCCCCCTTGACTAAACACTGCCATTATTTTCAGCTATAAATCACATTGAATGGCACATTGATTTTATCCTGCAGGGGCTGCAGCGAGGGAGGGGAGCTGCAGACACAGTTATTGCGTTTAATATTATCAATATTATCTCCCATATCATCTCAGACAGGGAGGCAGGTATCAGGAGGAGTCGACAGACACTTTTCTGCCAGCCAACAGCTCCACCAACACCCTCCACCTCCTCCGCCCCCACAGCAAGACAGTCTCCATCAATCTGATAACGCTGAACTTCCCCCGTCACACCTGCGGGGCAAAGTCACCCGACAATCTCTCCTCCTCCACCTCCTCCTCCTCCTAAAACTTTGACGCTGATCGTTTACGTCAAAAATTGAGGTTTTCCGGCAGCTGCGGTCGTGTTGGCGTTCAGACATGCAGTCATCATCAAAGGGTGCCAAAACGAACATAAAACACGAAAAATAGCTGAAGGATCACCGTACGCATGTGGAATACCGTCGTCCGTTAGCAGTGATGCTAATATTGGTCTTTTGTTTACGTTTTTAATATGTTTATTACATGTAAACAGTAAATCAGAAGGGAAATAGGTGTAAAAAAATATGCAAAAAGCACAAAAAAAATCAGGTGAAGTATCACAATACGCATGTGGAATACCGTGGTCCGTTAGCAGTGACGCTAATATTGGTCATCTGTTTACATTTTTAATACATTTATTACATGTAAACAGTGAATCAGGAGGGAAACAAGTGTGTAAAATAAACGTAAAGCACAAAAAAAAGCTAAGTATCACTATACCGATGTGGAATACCTTCATTCGCTAACAGTGATGCTAATATTTGTCATTTGTTTGCATGTTTTATTAGGCTGTTTGCACTTGTTTGTGTGTTTTATTCAACTGTGCTCATGTTTTAGTGACTTGTTCATGTTTTAATCAACTCGTTAGCACTTTTTAGGAAATCATTTGCACGTTTTAGTGATTCGTTCACACAGGTCATCGAATTGTTCACACGTTTTAGTCATTTGTTTGTTTTTATTACATTTGTTACATATATATAGTGAGGCAGAAAGGAAATAGGTGTGTAAAATACACATAAAGCACAAAAAAAGGTGACGCATCACTATATGAATGTGGAATACCTTCATTCATTAGCATTGATGCTAATATTTGTTTTTTAACCGTTTGTTTGCGCTATTTTTGAAATTATTCGTAGGTTTTATTCGATAATTCACAGGTTTAAGTTGGTTTTTCGCACTTTTGTGAATTTGTTTGCACGTTTTGATCATTTGTTCGAACTTTGGTTGCAGGTTTTTAGTCATTTGTTCACACGTTTTAGTGAATCACTTGAGCCATATGGGAAACTGGGGTGTAAAATACACGTAAATCACCAAAAAACAGGTGAGGTATCACTATACAGATGTGGAATACCTTCGTCCATTAGCAGTTATGCTAATATTGGTCATATATTCACATTTAAGTGCATTAAAGTTACTTAGAATAATTAATAACTAATAAGAACATAGTTGACACATGTTTACGTATAAGTTCTATTAAGTTTAAGTTGGAAAAGTTGGGAAAAAAAAAAGGTGAGTTATCACTACACTTCAATTCGTAAGCACCCACGGACTCTTTCATTATCACTATCTAGCGGTAGTTCCAGTTAGATGTTGTTGACTAATTGAAACAGAAAAAAAGCGATTTGCGCGACGATTGATCAATAGTTTGATTAATTAGAATAACAACCTTGTGGTTTTAAGCAGCTGCAAATGCACCATGAAGTGGAAAATACACATATATATGTAAAAACACATGAACCCCAAAAGTATCACTATACATGTGTGGAATTTATTCATTTATTATAATAAGCAGATTTTTGAAGATACAAAACCTACACAAAAAAAAACACGTTTTTTATTTAAATTCAACCCCCGACTGCCCATCAAAGCGAGGCGAGAACAGATCATGGCATCTGCCACTTGTCTGTTTATGCATCACACACTTTCCTTATCAGCGGCGATCAGATTCTGATGAAAAAAAAAAGAGAAGAGAGAAAAAAAAAAAAAAAGCAGCGGTTTGAGCAGAGACCGTGCTGATTGGCCCGAACGAGGGCACAACAATTAGAGTTCAGAAAGAGGTTACGTACTGACTAATCAGTCCAGAAGTGGATTTTTATCAGTTTCCTGTGATGTAGAAGAACGATTGGGCTTGTTATGAAAAAAGGAACTTCACTTGTGTTTCTTTAGCGTGCGCAGGGTTTTTGTTGCAACTGTAGAACGATTCTGAGAAAAAACAAAATAAAAAAAAAAAAAAAACGCCACAACAGAAACAGACAGAGATGTACTGAGCAGATGTTGGAGTCTTCCTCAATAAAGTTGCATGCGCGCACACACACACACACACAGACGTGTGTGTTAGTCTATCTAGTGTATCGGTGTTAATATAGCGGCTGAAGAGGAGGGTGGGGGTGTTATGGAGAGAACAGAGTGCTTGGGCCTGTGTTTTTCTTGCTAAAGTTATCAAGGCGGTTATCGCTCGTGTGTGTGTGTGTGTGTGTGTGTGTGTGTGTGTTTTCCAGATGGTGGATAAGAGGCCTTGCCTTTATTAGCCAGTGCCGGCCAGATAAAGACCTGGTATTGATCCCAGGTTGAAAGAGCAGGTTCGTCAAACATGGCTGATTTACAGAGAACTGATAATGGCAGCGCCGGGCAACCGAGGAACCCCAGAGTAGAGAGAGAGAGAGAGAGAGAGGAGTAAATCAACAGTGTAAATAGGAAGAAGAGTGTGTGTGTGTGTGTGTGTGTGTTGAAGTGTGTGCGTGCAGGTGGGGATGGGGTGAAAGAAAGAAGAAACAAAGGACGTAGACTTGAGTTCACGTGCTGAGCTGCTGCCGTCGTCTCCTGCTACAAACTCGTGTTTCGGTTTCGGTTGCAAACGATTTAAAAAAGAAAAAGTCGATTCAATCGATTCTCGTTTTGTGTTTTTGTTCCCGAGTTAAACTCAAGTGTCTCAAGTGTTTAGCGCAAACTTTGGACGGGCGTTATGCTAAGCGTTAGCAATGCTAAGCTGCAGCGATGCTAAACACTAGCTACATATTGTTTTTGTTTGTAATTCAATGTATATTTTATATTTTATACTCGGTGCTAAGCGTTAGCACAGCTAAGCGTTAGCACAGCTAAAAGCTGGCAATGCTAAACCACAGTGACGCTAAACCGCAGCGATGCGCTAAGCACTAGCTACATGTTGTTTTTATTTGTAATTCAATGTATATTTTATAATTTATACTCAATGCTAAGCATTAGCAAAGCTAAGCATTAGCACAGCTAAGCATTAGCACAGCTAAAAGCTAGCAATGCTAAACTGCAGCGACGCTAAACCGCAGTGATGCTAAGCACTAGCTACATGTTGTTTTTATTTGTAATTCAATGTATATTTTATATTTTATACTCAATGCTAAGCATTAGCAAAGCTAAGCATTAGCACAGCTAAAAGCTAGCAATGCTAAACCGCAGTGACACTAAACCGCAGCGACGCTAAGCACTAGCTACGTGTTGTTATTATTTGTAATTCAATGTATATTTTATAATCAATGCTAAGTGTTAGCACAGCTAAGTGTCAGCACGGCTAAAAGCTAGCAACGCTACGCGGTAGTGATGCGGAGCATTAGCTCTAACCGTCATTTTGTTTTATAATATAATGAATACGTTTGTATTTTAATGTTGCTGCTGTGCATTAGCACCGCTAAATGCTAGCGATGCTAAGCGCTAGTGATGCTAGGTGTTAGCTATGAGCGTTATCTTGTTTTGTAACTTACTGCGTAGGCTAGTGTTTCATTTTCCACGCCAAGCGTTAGCGCCGCTAAATGCTAGCGATGCTAACGCTCAGCTTTTCGATTGCGGCCCCAGTTTAATAAAACACGCTAACAGTTTTCTATAACAAAATATATATATATTATTGTTTATTTTGTTTTACTTTGTAGGAATTCCACATACTTCACATTTAATTTATCTTATTTTAATTCAACCATTGGTCAATCTACTGGTACTACTATCAGTGTGTGGGTTAATTCACTATAAAAACTTGCATTTGAATTATCTTTGTCTCATTGTTTTAACTCATAATTACGAGGAAAACATCAAATAATGTTTTTAATATCACACTTTATCACACTGTTCATATTCGCAGTCACTCACCGACGACATGTATCAACCTACTTATTGCTTCTCTTGGAGTAAAATAATCCAGATGTCTAGTTTACTGGCAGTTATTAGTGGTTATTTCCAGATTTATCTCGCGTCTGTTATCTGGCAGGAGACAGTTAACGTCACCCAGAGACAACAGAAAAACACGACTGTGGAAGCATTATGAGGTTGCAGCTTTCCATTTGTATCACCCTTTTATCTCGATTGTGTCTAAACGAATAAAAAAAAAAAAAAAAAAAAAGACGACGGAGAAGAAGAATTCACGAGGTTCAATCTTAGTTCCCTCCTCTCTTATCCCAAAACCTCCCCCCTGCCTTTTCCCCTTCGTGTACCATGTGATAGCGAGAGTTTTCAGTCATACTCTTTTTCTTTTTCTTTTTTTTTTTTTTTAATCTCGAGAAAAATTCCTGCTCTTGTGAAATTTTTTTTTTTTTTTTTTTTTTTTTTTTTTTGGGGCTGGGGAGCGATAAGAGTCTGTCGGTCGGGGCTCGGTTTGATAAACCCATGGAAATTCTGTCAGGTGCTAATCGAGACGAGATTAGAGATTAGCTCGCTCAGTGTGTGTGTGTGTGTGTGAGAGAGAGAGAGTGTGTGTGTGTGTGTGTGTGTTTGAGGTGAAGAGAGGGTTATGTGTGTATTTAGTGCTCCTCGATAATAATAACACAAACGTTTGATAATAACGTTTAGCATCGCTAGCGCTTAGCATCGGGAGACAAACAACAATATATGCGGCAATAAAACAGGAGAAGCCACGGAGGGAAAAACAAATTAAACGTTAGCATGTTTCCGTAAATAATTCACTCACACATTTAATTAGCGCCTCTGTAGTCTGGTCATTACATTAAATGCACCAAAACGGTGTTTATCTACAAGTATTACTCAACTGTTTACTAAAATATGCTAACAGTTTAATAAAAATGAGCTAAAACGTGAAAATAAACGGCTAAAATATGCTAACAACTAACCAACACATGCTGACAGTTTAATAAAATGAGCTAACAGTTGCCAAAACGTGCAAATAAATGGCTAAATGATGCTAGTTGTTTATGAATACGTGCTTACACTTTACTTAAATGTGCTAACAGTGCTAACAAATAACTAAAACATGCTAACAATTTTCCAAAACATGCAAACAGTTAACTGAAACATGCTAACAAATTGCTAAATTGTGGTAACAGTTTACTGAAACATGCTAACAGTTTACTAAAATGAGCTAACATTTTAGCATAATGTGTGAAAAATTGACTACAACATGCTAACGGTTAACTAAAATGTGTGAGTGTGCTAACAGTTTACCAAAATTAGATACTAAAATGTTCATTAACTAATGTTTACTAAAATTATACTTACAAAAACATGCTAATAAATTCCTAAAACATGCTAACAGTTTACTAAAACATGCTAACAAGTAAGTAAAGGTGTTAACAAATGACTAAAACATGCTAACGTTTTAATTCTTTCTCTCCGTGACCTTCCCTGGGCTCCATTAGTTCCCGTGATGTTTTATTGCTTCTTCTATTGTTGTTTTAACAAGTAGATTTTCCCTCAACATGTCAAGTTCAACGCTGAGTGAAAGTTTGTACCAAGTTGTGTAAAGTTTCCCTTCAAAGATTTTGTTGACAAATCACCTCACCTTCGTTGTATAGCGGCGTATACGGCGTCGGGCTGGAGCTATCGCCCTCTACCGAGTCGTCCGGGTCCGAGACTCCGCCCTCTTCTCCCGATAGGCTGTGGTTGTCCGGTGCGTTGTCCTCGCCGGCGTCGAGATCCCCGAGGGAACCTGGACGGCAAAAAAGAAACAAATCAAATCGTGGACTAAAACTTCAAAGATCACTCCGAGTTTATGGAATGTTGCTACACTTTAATGACGTTACATAGACGTTAAGAGAAGAAAAATACCCTAAATACTCATCTTTTTTTCTTTTTTTTTTTTTTTTTAATAGACTCATTCAAACACGGTTTCCAGAATTGGACATGCTGAACAATCTAATCCAGAAGATTAATAGCAAGAAGCCAAGGGGGACCTTAAAGCCAAATTACAGTATACCTAAAAATGTAGCTAAAAGAGTGATTAGCGCGGGGCTGATCGGTATCAATTACAGTTTCATAATCCCTGCTGACCATAGTAATTATACAGTACTTTTGATCTATTTTAGCCTGTTTGAAGATAATATCCAACAAAAAAAAAGTCAGTTAATATGAATTTAATATGCCTTTTTTTTTTAATACGACATTTAAAGTCCAAACCTTGATATATATGGTCGTATTTATTGGTGTTATTAGTGTTTCGAGGGTTTCTATTCGACGTCAGATGTTACGCTTAATTCTCAATTCATACGGTAGCCATTTCTTTATTGTTATTATTATTGTTAAAGAGGATTATTATTAGAGGGCGGGAGCAAGAAATGGTTAATACGTCGCTAGACTGCCGAGGGTGATAAATAATGATGATGATGATGATGGAGAGTCAAGTCAGGGTGGGGTGGGGGTGGGGGGGGGGTAAGCTGTGTTTTGAGTGAAATTAATACGACACGAAGAAGATTTGGTTTTACAACCTGTCTGGATCCAAGGAGGAGGAAGGGGGGAAGAAAAAAAAAAAAAAAAAAAGGTGGCAAATTAATTTCCAATCCGGTTTGTGTTTCCCGACAAACGCAGGGTGGGGGTGATTGTTTCAAGAGCTAAAGCCGTGACTAGGGGCGTATATATTTACAATACTGGAACAAAAGAAGTCTATAATCTATACAAAGCGCACAACAATACCCGTGAATAAAGAAGCTTGTAGAAAAAAGGGAGAGGCAATTTTTCCTAATTCTGTTAATTTTCACTTCCAAAGCAATTAAAAAGCAAGCGGAGATAATGGCGGCGGTAGAGGGGGCAGCGGCGGCGGCGGTGGTGGTGGGGAAACAATCGTCGACTGAGAAAGTGTTTCTGTCTTTGTAAATGAAACATCTTTAGGCTAATTTCAACTTCCACGCCTGCATGGTTCAGTCTAATTTCAGATAAAATTAACACAGCTAGATTTGGACCTTCATAAAGCAAAAAAAAAAGACTAGACGAGAACGAAAGAAAGAAAAAGATCGATCTTGTACACAGTATTTTTAGAATTAGGTCTACGTCGCCCGAGCTTTGCTAGATCTAATTTTCAGTATCTATAAGGACATTTTCATACAATTAATTTTCCTTTAATCATAATTGTACAAAGGGGACTAGACTGTATAAAATTCCAATTATATTTCCTGTTTTAAAATGGAAGTTTTTTTTTTCTCCTTTTGAGTTATGATTTCTGTCCTCATTACGACTCTGTGATTTTTAATGAATCAATCGTCGCCGCATCAAATTGCACGGAAAAAAAAAAAAAAAAAAAAAAAAGTTTCACAGCTCTCACAGCTTTTTATTTTTAACCGAAAAGGAGAAATTAAAATATTAAAAAACCTAGTTCCTGGAATTCTCATTCAAGTCAAAAAAAAAAAAAAAAGGAAAAAAAAAAGGTATTTTTGGACTAAAAGTAAACAAAACTATAAATCTGACCACGTTCAACAAGTATCATTGTTCAAGTGTAATTTACAGAAACAATAACCATTCATGTTTATACCCGATGGAAGTTAACGACCTAATTCTGCACAAAGAAAGAAAACAATCTGCTCAAACAATCGATAATTTGTTGATTCCAGCTGCAGGACGGTGAATAACGGAAAGTTTCGAAAGTTTGTTTTCAGAAAAGTTCAACTGTCGCTCCAAGTTTCCCTCTACAATGTGTTTTAGGTGCATCTGGCTCGCTACTGAATAGCCACTTCCAGCTAGCCAGCTAGGTGTAGCATGCTAAATGAACTTCAAACCCATTCTAAAGGAAAAGCTAGCTACTTTAGCTAGTTTTAGCTAGCTAGACGCATCTAAAACACATCCCAAAATGGCCTTAGTGCAGCAAAAATAAGGGAAAGTTTCACTCTAGAATGTGTTTTTGGTGCAGCTATCTTGCTAAAACCAGTGAGCTAGCTAACATTAGCTAGTGTTAAAAAGCTACAACCTGCCAGTTTTAGCTTTAAGCTACTCTGGGTAGTTTTTAGCTAGCTAGCTGCGCCAACTACACACCATGAGATGGCCTTTAAGTAGCATAAACAATAGAAAGTTTCTCTCTAGAATGTATTTTTGGTGCTAGCTAAAACTAGCCAGTGTTAGCTAGCCAGCTAGCATATAGGTCGCTAAAACTAGCAGGCTAAAACTTGTTAACACAAGCTTGTTTTAGCTAGCTCAATGCACCTAAAACACACTGTAGAGAAAAACTTGCTAGCTTTAGCGAGCTACCTAGGTTTTAGTTAGCAAGATGCAAGTAAAACACATTATAAAGAAACTCTAGATTTTTTTCAGCTAAATAGTTTTACTTAGCTTAGCTAGGTAAAACTAGTTTTGGCTAGCTAGATGCAGAGAAAGTTACTCTTTAGAATATGTTTTACGTGCATCTAGCTAGGTAAAATAGCTGACTAGCTAAAATTAGCTCATTTTAGCTGCTTATACCTAGTTTTAGCTAAAACTAGTTATGCTAAATCTAGCTACAGTTTAGCTTTTTAGCTAAAACTAGGTACTAGTATTAGCTAAAACTAGTTTAGCTAACACTAGCTACATATTCTAGCTAGTTTAGCTAAAACTAGATAATTTTTTTGTTAGCTAAATCTAGCCAGTTTTAGCTAAAACAAGCTAGGCTAGTTTTTATTTCTAAATCTAGTTTTATTAATGTTTAAGTCAGTTCTTTGCTATAAAACTAAGTTATTTTCACATGTAGGGGTCAAATTTTTAGTTTTGGGGCAGTTATTTTTAAATAAATCGAAGAATTCAGGTTAATGGAAGAAAAATGCGATAGTTGGGGCGTCGGGGGGCTGGCGGCGGCGGCGGGGGGCTGCAGCTGTCTGTCTTTTAGAGGTGCGACGAGAGGCAGAACAAAGTGTCGGAGCTGATGAAGGCACAGAAAGATACTGCTTTATTAACTCTCCGTCCACATCAAACCTGCAGCTCGGCAGCTCGCTGATTAAACACAGAGACAACACACATCAAACCTGCGTAGCTCAACAAGCCTGATTAAACAGACGCAAACGACGACGACGACGACGCTCTCACGCTAATAACCCTCGGCACAAAAAAAAAAAAAAAAAGTACATTAAACCTGAAAGCAAGAGATGGAGGAGGAGGAAGAGGAGGAGGGTTGTATCAGAAAATCACAGACTTGTGAAGAGAAACATAAAAAGAGGATATTTAGAGAAAGAGAAAGAGCGAGGAAAACGGGAACAGGAAGGTACCTGACACAAGAGTCACGCGTTGGAGAGGAGCCACTTATTGATCAGAGTGAGGAGAATTACCTGCCGCCCAGGAAATACTTTTAATCAACTTTGCACTTTAAATAACATCTCCCTCAAACGCTCTTATCGCAGCTCCATGGCCGCCGTCGCCCACAACAGCCCCGGCGCTATCGATCCGTTATATTCAGCTTCAATAAAAATCAGCTTTTTTTTTTTAACCCGGGGATTTATTGATTGATTATCCGGCAAATCATCACATCTACTCTCGCTCTCTCTCTAAATGTCTGCAGTTGTTTTGAAACCAGTCTGTCATAACTGTCACTGCGGTGACGTAACCACGTGGTTTCGGTTTAACATGGGAGAAACTACTATTCTCACCGACCGAAACCGCGGCTGAGGTTTCGTTATGTTCCAGTCTCCAGTGAAGAATAAAAACACAAGTGTTACCGTTTCCTGGCTGCATAACATGAGAACCATTGATAAAAAAATAACATGACATTGACTGTGTTAAATACCACCACGCAACCACCGCGTCTGATTGGCCGAGTGCCCCGGTCCCGCCCTCCAATCAAGAGGCTGCAACTTGTGACTAAAGTTTGACAGTTGTTCGTAATTTTTGTTTTTGTTGTTTCTCTATAAAACATGTTTTTATGTTAATTTAATGTGGGCAAGCTAAAACTAGCTAGCTAGCTAAAACGCACATTTTAGATTTATGGGTATCATACGCTAATGAAAGCGTAATTTTGACTTGAAACCAAATTCAAAAAGGTATTTCACCCAAATCTAACGTGAGCTAGCTTCAACTAGCTTGCCAGCTAGTTAGCAAAAATGCTAATTTTAGGCTTGTAGGGCTCACACAATAACAAAAGCGTTAACATTACAACTTTTCTTATTGTTGGGAAACCAAAAATAAAAAGGTATTTCACACATTTGACACGTCTAATGTGAGCTAGCTGTTTTTAAATAGCTCACATTAGATTTGTGCGCTGGCTAGCTAGCTAAAATGCTAAAAACTTTAGGTTTATGGGCATCGTACATCGATAAAAAAAAACGTGATTTCGACCAAAAAGCAAAACAAACAAACAAAGAAGTAGTGAGAAAAAGTTTCTCTCTTTTACGAGTTTCATGTTCATCTAATGTGTTTAAAACATGTTCATCTTAGTTTATGGGGATCATACGCTAACTAAAACATACTTTTTAGCTAAAATTTCTAGCTAGCTAAAACTAGCTAGCTAGCTAAAACACCAATTCTTAATTTATGGGGATTATACAAAAAAAAAAAAGTAATCAGAGGACGTATTTATGAAGTTTGCTTTTTTATATATAGAAAAATTCAATAAACCATTTATACTTTGAGGTTTGTTGTTATTTTCTAGAAATAAATACACAAATTATGTGTTTTATCTTACGTTTGTAGCGTCCATGGACGCCTCTTTTAAACTGTTTTTATTTTTATTTTATTTTATTTAACTCTTCCATCTGGTCCTTTTTATGTCACTTTATAACATATTTGACTGAGATAAAAAAAAAATTGCAAAAAAAAAAAAAAAAATTGAGTAAATGTCCGTCAAAGCCAAATAATAATAATAATAATAAATATATATAAGTCTACACTCAAAGTCGAACATGTTTTACACACGTTTTAGTCTCCAAAAAATATTTTTAAAAAAGAATTTCCTTAAATAAAATAGTGTCCGAGGCCTCTAAAGGCTTCGAGTCTTTAAAAGAATTCTAGGAATTTTTCGCTCCATCCCGACCTGCAGTTTATCCTTCACGTCCTCGCCTCCTCCTCTCTTCTCTTTCTGTCGTTATCTCTCCGTTCTTCAACACCACCTCTTCTCTCTCTCTATCCCTTATAGTCCATTACCTTCCCCTCTCTCCCTCCCCTCCATCCCTTTTTCTTTCCCCCCCTTTTTTTTTTTTTTTTTTTATTCGGTGAAAAAGCGTAGTGACTGGGAGCGTCACTCTGTGCGGATAGCTGCGAGCCGTTGGCGGTTATCGGCTCCTGCAGACTCTCTCTGCCGGTCTGATCTGTCTCCTCTTCATTAAGCAAATACGCCGACGTGGAAATGAAAACATAATAGCTATTTGATTTCCAGCGAGATATTTTGCATATTGGTTCGGAGCTGATAGCGGAATTTCATCAAGTCATTTTTTTTTTTTTTTTCTTCTTCTCTCTCTCTCCCCCCCTACCCCCACCACCACCACCACCACCACCACCACCACCCTCCATCCTCACGCTTTAAAAACTGAATTACAGAGCTCAGCTGGCTTTCAGCTAGATTTCTTTACATTGCCGGGGAAAAGAAAAAAAAAAAAAAAAAAAAATCTAGTTCCCCCGAAAAAAGGAAAGACTACTTAAACGATTAAATACCCCCACCACCACCACCACCCCCCTCTATTTCCATCTTTTTTTCCTCCCTTTTTTTTTTTTTTTTGATAACAAGCAAGAAAATTTAAAGAATTCACACTACTTTAGGTTGACTATGCTAATCAAAGATACGAGCGGGAAAATTAACTCCTTAATGAGCACAGGCGTCTCCCTGATAAAGGTCCTGGGGTGAGACCCGGCAGAGAGACGCAGATGTAGAGATGGAGTGAGGCTTGACACCATGTTGGGTAACAATTAGTTTCCCTCCTTTAAGGAGAAGATGCTTCTTGTTCGAGGAGGCCAGGTGGAGAGATATAGTTCGCAGGAACACCACCCCCACGGTGCCACGCATATACCTGCTGTGCTTTCTATAATGGATGGTCTGGCGGTGAGGGTATCCTTCATGCCCCCCCACCCCGCCCAAGAGAGAAAAATCTGCCCTAGAGGAGCAGATCAGCAGCCCTCTTCTCAGCAGGACTATCAGATAGTCCGGCGCCTCTCAGGAGGACTATTCACCGGCTGAAATAAATCTCCCCCCGCTGCTGCTTTCCATGTTGGAACACCGTGTTGCTTCGGAGCTGATAGCGCCGCTGCCATGTTATAGCTGCAGCCCGGCGAGTACTGTACACACACACACAAACACACACACGGCAGACTGGAAACACACGTCTTAGTCAAAGCATTCAGAGGCGAGGAACAGGTACCTTTTACTGAAGAGACTAATTAGTATGTTTTGCTAATTTACTAGAAAGGTTCACAAATATCTTGAAACAGGATGCTGGATGCTATTGTTGCTAATAAAAGAGAAGGAAATATCCATTGATTAAAGACGACTTCCAGGGGCAGATCAATACTTGACCCCAAACCAGGGGTGAGCGACCTAGTCCGCAAAACAACCGAGCGGCAGCAGGTTTTTATTCCAACCAACTTGACTCATCTAATGAACTAATCTCAGTCTCCAGACAGTTGATTGGTTCTTTGTGGAACAGGTTGCCCCCCCCGACCTCGACCCCTTGAAAGGCCCAAGCATAAAGCTAACAAGGGTGACCCTCACGGTACGGACCAACTTGACCCAGTTGGGGTGAAACTTAAACACCCTAATGACAACTAAGACAAGACGAGGTTTAAAATAGAGACAAACCTTGAACCTAAATGGACAAAACCTAACCCCGACCCTTGACGAGTCGGTAAGACTCATCAATAGTCCTGACCTGAGTCCTGACGGCTCCTAACCTCATGGCACTAACACTTAAACAGCCACCAACCGTGACCCTAACTTAACCTTAACCTCCGAATGAATAAGCAAAACCTAAACCCAGCCCCCGACGCCCAGGGAGGCATCTCTACCCTCCACAAAAACTTGACGCAACAATTGAGACCAAGGTTTAGTCAGGGATCCTTGTAGCGCGGACCCTTAAAAAGACATTAACCTTAACCTCTGAGGGAATGACCAAAACCTAAACCCCAACCACTGACGGGCTGGAGGGAGTAAACCCCGAGTTGACCTGAACTAAACCTCACTAAAACTTTACCTAAACAAACCCTTGAATTGGCTCAGGACATTATCAGTTGTCCAAAATCTGGAAATGTAAGGATCATCCAAACTAACGTGAACACACGACCTTAATTTGATAGAAAATAGTCACATCGTTCTAAGACTGGTCAGTTTCTAAGAGTATTTCTAGGGAGACATCAGGACAACATACAGTTCCGGCGGCGCTCGGCTGTTAGGGATTAACTCGGACTACGTTTGTCAAGTTTGATATCGCGCATCCACCTTTTTTTATTTACCACCGTATCACTGGAGCGTCTCATGTGCAGAGCGGAGACGTCTCGTCACGTCTTTGATCAAGTCTTTTCCCCCCTCCCGGTTTTCTGTTTCACAACTGTTTCTTCTTCTGGCAGCACTTCACACGGGTTCGCCCTAACAGACTGTTTCACTCGCCCCCCCCTCCTCCTCCTTCGAGGACGCCTCACTCCCACATACATCACACAAGAGGAGAACTGCACCGCTTTCAATGTGATGAAATGAAAATAACCGCGTTCCCGTGGAAATCTGAAGAGACGTGAAAATGTGCACGTTATGATAAGAAGTATGGGAATGACAGACTGTGTATGTTTCAGACGTATGTTTCTAACTGGATTTTTTTTATGATCAAACGTCACTTTCCTGTTTCCTGTCTCGTGTTTCCATGTTCACCCAGAAACTGTAGTAAATCCCAAACAGACAGGAAATGAATAAAGGCCTCGTTTGTAAGAGTCGACTTAAATTCTTTGTTGGTAGTTTTCGGGCCTTCGGGGGTTGAGGTTCTTTCAGGGTCATGCATTCGTACTTGTGTCTTGTGCCACGTTAAAAACAAGCAGGTGGAGCAGTTAAAGCAAAAGTTTTGAATTGAGAAAAACGGAGCTAGTTTGCTCAAAAATACAGTAAATATCAATATAACTAGCTCATTAGCTAGCTAACTAAAATGCATTTAACTGTGCATTTCCTTTTAGCTAGTTTTAGCTAGCTAGCTAAAATGCGCTTAATTTCGCGTTTAATCGTTTAAAGCGGTTAAATCAACATTGGGATAGCTAGCTAAAAGTAGCCAGCTAGCTAAAACAACAACAACATTTCTAATACACTGACAAAACTTACGACAAAAATAACACGACCGGTGGCAAACAACGGTGCGGCAGCAAATTTTAGCTAGTTTTAGCTAGCTAGCTAGCTAAAACACGTTTTATTCGTCGTTTTCAGTGTTGAAATTCACGACACAAACAAAAGAAAACTTAAACGTAACATAACAACAAGTGGGAATTGCGAAACAATTTCAGATGTGACCTTTTTTTCACGGGATTCGTGAACATTTTGGTCACATATTCCGACGTTTTGCGCCTCGATATAAAACCTGTGAAGTGCTGATTTATTGCAGCAGGTTTCCAGATAATTGAATTGTCGTCATTTTAGTCACATGCATACTTTTTAGTGACTCAGACAACGGAAATAAACATCTGAGGTTTGTGTTTTTGAGCCTGAAATTAAAAGCGTCACTGTTTTAAGTTTAAAAACGGAAGCTGGGATTGTGAAAATTTCAGACGTGAGAGACGTGTTTATTTATCTTTAATGTAACAGGTGGTTTTAAACAGAGGAAGAGGAAAAAAAAAAGACAAAGAAAGAAAGAAAGAAAGAAAGAAAGAGGGGAGGGAGGGAGATAGAGAGCAGTTACCATGAAGCCAAAGCTGAGACCCTGGACTATTGAAGCCAGGCATGCAGACGAGAAAGCCAGCCGATAAGCCCGGCTGATAAAAGATAGAAAATAGCAGCAGATTTGAACTTTCCCACCGTCCTAAGATCCACAGAGGGAGGAGGGGTTGATTCAACTACTTATTGAATCCCTTCCTATCTACAAACCCCTGAAAAAAAAAAACCTCCAACAAGGCCGTGGAGCGGGTAGAAACCAGATTGATACATAGAAACACACACACACACACACACACACACGCAGCAGGTTTGAACAATGCCACGACTCTTCTAAGAAAAGTACTGAACGCTCGTGATACTCTAGAAATACCACGACCAGTGGGAAACAACGGTGCTGCAAAATTTATCAGCTGCATCATCACTGACGCAAAGCGAGCGAGCTGCAGGATCCGAGCGAAAGTTTTTAAATACCAAAAAGAAAAAGAAACAAAAAAAAACAAAACAAACCAAAAAAACAAAACAAACCATATCAAAAGACACAGTTTCGTTTCGTATCTCTGCTCCTCTCCCACCCCCCCCCCCTGACACAACAAGAGACTTGGCCTTGATTAAAATGAGAGAGATTCTCACACACTGTTACACAAACACACAAACACACACACACGGTGGTAAAATAAGGTCATTGCCGACGTGGTTGTGGCTGTGAAATGTATTGATGAGATTCATTCACAAGGACGATGTGACCACGACACAAACGCGCTGTTCGCTAACAGGCTAGTAGCGTTAGCGTAACCGACATCGACGAGCACATTGTTATGATGCTTCTCTGTAAGTGTCAAACCATACTGCCATGCTAATGCTAACAGCACCCGAATTCAGTCGGGTGGGTGTAGTGAAACGTATCAGGACATACCAAGATGAATCAAAACCCACAAAAATGATTCCAAACAGACTGGAAATGTATCAAAATGTGCCAAAACGCACTGATGCGTATCAAGCGATGCGTCGAAACGCATCAGAACAAACTGAGATGTGTCAAAACGTCACTGAAACATATAAGAATTAGTCAAAACAAACTGGAAATGTATCAAATCGCTATCAAAACGTACCGAAATGTATAAAAATAAGATTGAAACGTATCAAAATGTGTCAGAAATACGTCAAAAAAAAAGTGTCGTAATGTACGAATACGTATCAGAACACAAACCAAAACGTATCGAAACCAACCAGAAATGTAGCATCAGAGAAATATCAAACTGTATCAAAACGTCAACAAAACTGATCTAAAACGTATCAAAACAATTCAACACCGATACAGAATCGAATGCGACTCGACCGTTCACACTTGTTTTCGTTCATTGACTCAGACTTGTTGTCGTCCTCCTGTTCTCACCACAGACACGACAGTGAAACCCTCCCCAGGGCAGGTTCCTGTTGCATTCTTCCTGCTGTTATTGTCTATGTTTTCCCTCCTCCTCCCTCCCCGAGCGTGTTTAGTCTCTGGGAACAAGAAGAAACATCTGCATGTGTGTGTGTGTGTGTGTGTGTGTGTGTGTGTGTGTTTTGGTTCGTCTTGTCGTCGTCGGGTTTATAACACGAGCGATCAAGGTCGACACTCGGATGAAGAGCGAAAGTGAAGGACGAGGAACGTTGGTTTAAACCTCATGTTGATGCGTCTGGACGGCAGAATGATTACGCCTTAAAACGCTGGAATATACTTATATATATATATATATATATATATATATATATTCAAATATATATATATATACATATATACAGTGGAGCAGTTCGTTGGTTTGAATCCCGAACCGGTCGGTATCAGCCATTCGTCAATATTTAATAAAAAAAATAAAAATTGGAAACAAATTGTTATTGGTCTGCAAATTGTAATTATTTCAGGTAAATGCAAAAAAAAAAAAAAAATCCAAAAAATGTAACAAAAAAAAAAAAATTATTGAACGATACTTAAAAAAAAATTTTTTTAAATTGCAAAATTTTTAAAGAATTTTGTTGGATTTGTGTGTTTTGTTTTGTTTTTTGCGACTGAACATAAAAGTTTTTTTTTTTTTTAGTTTTTGGTAAAAAAAAAAAGAAATTATTAGAGATTATTAGAGATATATTTATTTATATATACGCCGTGCAGCAGTTCGCCGGTTCGAATCCCGAACCAGTCGGTATCAATGATTCCTCAATATTTATTTATTTTTTTAAATTGGAAAATTTTTGAAAAATTTTTTTGGAATTTAAGTGGATTTGTGGAAGTTTTGAAGGATATTGATTTGACTTTTAATAATATATATATATGTATATATATATGTATATATATATATATATTAAATTGCACCCTCACAACAAAACCTCAACATTAGCAGTATAAACTTAAATCCCAGTGCTGATGTCATGATAACTTCTTTAAAAAAAAAAAAAACAGGAAGTAGCGTCCAGATTTGAGTTTATATTATTATTATATTGGCAGATGAGCGGCGTTTTATTTATTTATTTATTTATTACAAAAGAAACAAAAGGAAAGAAAAGAAAAGAAAAGAAAAAAACTCGATGTGACATAGTTCCACATGACAGAACCAAATGAATGGTTGCCGTGGAGAGGAAGGGACCAGGAAGTATTAAGAAATACCGAGAGGGAGGAAGAGAAGGCGTCGGTGGTGGGACGACGGGGGGAGAGAGGTGATGGAGATAAAGAGCGAGACAAGTAAAAAACAGAGAGAGAAAAAAACAAGAGAGAGGAGATATGGGAAGATGATGGTGGTAGAGAAGGGAAGAGGGAGGGGTCGTCCTTTTTTTTTTTTTTCAGAGAGAGAAAGAGAAGGGGGGGTACGCCACTCACAACTTGGCTTTGCATCTGTTATCTCCGCCTCCTGTCACGGGGCTTAAAATAAAAATAAAAATAAAGTGAGATGGTGGCGGCGGCGTGGCAGCGATAGCCCCGCGGAGCATGGAGAGGGGATGTAAAGCAGATAGCTGGTTAAATATAACCCCCCGTCGCAACGGATGGCAGCGGCGAAGAAAAGAAAGGGGGGGTATTTTCAAGAGGGAGGGCATCAGTGGAGCCCTCAGTGCCCAGATAACATCCGTGTTAAGAGAGAAAGAAAGTGTGTGTGTGGAAATATCAGTAATTACTCCACTGATCGAACCAAAAAAAAGAAAAGAAAACACACACGGCGGTGAGAAAAGATGTGTTTTCTCACATCTATGTATCTCTGAGTATCAGTGCCCCCCCGCCGCCGCTAGCATCAACGCCGCCGCCGCCGGAAACGGAAAAAAAAAAAAAAAAAAAAAGTCACAACGGGATTTCTGATGGGAAAAATGTGCTTTCCTCAGATGATGGTCAGATAGAGGGAGGGAGTACAGCCAAATGTCAAAGATGATAAATGGAAGGGTGCTGAGACAAGATCACACACACACACACACACACACACACACACACACACACACACACAACACACACACACACAGGAACACTGTCTTCTTCACTTAGAGTCGTAACAAACGCCACCATGTCACTTCCAGATTTGATGAATCTATCAAAGCCCCAATAAAAAAAAAAATTATAAAAAAATACAAAAATACATGTATCTGTATGTATGTATGTGTATATATATATATATATATATATATATATATATATATATATATATATATATATATATACACCTTTACAAACTGATCAATGAACAGAAGAGTAATGCAGCTTGATTGCAATTTTTTTTTTTTTTTTTTTTAAATAAAGTGTCGTATCGTGAATCTGTATTCGCCGAAAAAAACATTTTTGGAAAGAATTCAGGTGTTCAATTTTTTTAAAGTAGAATTTTCATTTGACTTAACTTCTAATTGTTTTAATGTTTTATGTCAAAATAAAACAAAACAAAAATTTTAAAAATTAAACAAAAAAAGTAGCATATCGAATACTGGTATCGGACAATGTTCCTTTCTGAATAATAATAAATAATAATAATTGTTTAAGTTAATTTATGGAAGTTTTAAAGTAGCATGTTGACTTGGCTTTTATACAAAAAAATAAAATAAATTAAAATCCTTTTTTTTAAAATATTGTTTCAAGAATTTGTGTCTGCCATTCTGCAAAATTTTTTAAAAAACTGCAAAAAATTTGTAAATTTTTTTATCAGTCTTTAAGGACATTTATAGAAGTTTATTAAGTAGTATATTGATTTGACTTTTAATTATTTCAGATATACGTAAAAACAAAAAAATTCAAAAAAATGTTTACAAAAAAATGATCATATAACAAATCGATATTGAATGATACTTAATTTAAAAAAAATTAATTTACTTAATAAGTTTTTTTAAGCAGTGCATCGATTTGACTTAATTATTTCATGTATACGCAAAAACAAAAGAAAACTTTTTTAAAAGAAACAAAAAAGTATCCTATCGCAAATCAGTTTTGGACAATACTTAATATTTTTTTTAAAAAATTGCAAAATTTTTGGAGAATTTCGTCAGACTTTAAGTGGATTTGTGGAAGTTTTTTAATTAGTATTTTGATTTGAAAAAATAAATATTGATACTAAAGAACTGTAATGTTGGATGAGTTGGACTTATGTTACTTTTGCGGCCGAGAAGAAAAATTTTTAAGTTTTCGGTAAAGAAACGAACAAAACAGCGCATCGGAAATCAGTATTGGACCATACTTGATTAAATTTTTTTTTTTTTTGGCTTATAAGACACTGATGGAATAAAAACGTTAGTGACCGGAAGAAGAAAGGTGAAAGTAAAAGAAGCGATTTATTTCCTGAAGTGGCGACGTAACGACTGACCCTCGACTGCGATTTCTACCTGCATTCGATCTTTGACTCGCACGAGGAGAAGAGACGACGTCGTTCTCTGTTTCTTCAGAGACTAAGAACGTGCAAAAGAGAGCGAACGGCAGCGGCGGCGGCGGTGGGACCATTGTGATTGTGACAAAGTTCATGAGCGTATAATAGCAGTTAATGCGTGGCGGGCGCAGGCTGCTTTGTTCGCCAAAGTGCCGAGCTCTTAATAGAATCTGATAGATAGACGCCTGTCTCCTCAGGCCTGTTGGAGGTGGTGGTGGTGGTGGTGGTGGTGGTGGTGGGTGGGGGCAGGATCCACTCGACAAGCAAAGCCAACACTTTCTCTTTCTCTCTTCCCCCCTTTTCCCTTGTCTTACTGTCATTCTATGAAGGAATAATTTGTCAATAATTGGCCGTGTCATTGTCGTCAAGACGGGTTTTGATAAGACGCCAGCTCTTCGGGGGTCGGGCGGGGAGAATATCTCAAAAAAAAAAAAAAAAAAAATGGGGAAAGCAGCAAAAAAAAAAAAAAAAAAAGAGGCAGCATGTGGCAGCAGATCTGAGGCGGCGATAGAGCCATTAAGCGCTTTAGAAGTATTTTAGCTGAATTCACACAAAGCAGAAATAGATAAATAAATAATGAAAAGAGGGGCAGGGGAAAAAAAAAAAAAGTGGAACGTCAACTGTCAGTGGAAGTGATACAGACTTTAAGAAATCATTTGGGAGGGTGCAAAAAAAAGAAGATAAAAGATTATCCCTCTTTTTCTGCCGACTTATTGCCTCCCTCAGCCGTTGCCGAGGCTAATTCGCTTACTCAAGCAATCACGCCGACGTTTCCGTGTTCGTACGTTTCCACCACTTTCCTTTTTAAAAAAAAAAAAAACTGCTGCTGTAGATCTTCCACCAGCAGCTTTAAGGTTTTAAAACCTGTGAATTCGATCCGTTATTGAATTATTATCTGTTATCAGATCCAATCCAATCCGAACCAATCGGAAAGCGAAGGATTTTTTTTGCCAAAAACGTCCCCATGGATGCGTATTATCTCTAAAACTATCTCTGGATTCCTGACACTCATCTGATTGGCTAAATCCTCCTCAGTAGGCACATTTCCTCTGAGCTTAAGCCACATAATGTGGGAATAGAAATAGAAACAAAAATGTGGAGGAAGGAATCTGATGGTGACGCTGATTATTCTTAAGGTCGGACAGGTCACCGATCTGCTCCCAGCGAAGACAAAAACAACTAAATCCAAAAAAATTCAAATGTTACGAGCTGCTAGCGTCACAATCTTATGTTATCAAAGACATAAAGTTGTTAGTAAAGATGTTGTGCATTTTTTTAAAAAAATTATAAAAAATTTGTCCGGCGTAACAGGAACCAAGTTTTATAAAAAAACAAATCAATCAAATTTGTTTCTTTACCAAAAACTAAAGTGACTGAAAGATTCATAGAAGCGCAGCAAAAAAAAAAAAAAAAAGTTCACAAAATCAAAAAAATTCCAAAAAAATCTTTTAGCTACTAGAGTCAAAATGGTAAATTAGCATCTGTTCTTTAAATGTTGATGCAAGGAAAAGAAATAAAGTTGTTAGTAAAGATGTTGTGAGCATTTGAAGTAAAAAAACAAATTTTTTAATAAAATATTGTGTATCCATCCTTTTGAGAGTCATTTGCAATTTCGCAACCATTTTTTTTGTTAATTTTTTTGGCCCCAATTTTTATAAAATATTAGATATTATCTAATACAATTCATGGTATGATACTTTTATGTTTCTTTACCAAAGTTTTGAATAAATTAAAGATACAAAATCAACGTTCTACTGACGTCACAAAACTAGTTAAGAGTCTGATCTAGTTTCTATAAAAAATTTTTTATACTTGTTTCTTTACTAAACAATAAAATAATGAAAACATATTTGCATCCAAAACCAAAAAAATTCTAGCTTAAGTCACAAATCTACTTGTATGTCTAATTTAAAAAAATATACATATATATCGGGTATCATCCGATAAAAAATTTTTAAAAATTTTAAAATTTGATTTTATTTCATAAAAAGAAGTATTGGTTGACAGTGATTTATGATACGATACTTTTTGTTTCTTTCATATGCAAAAAAACAAAACAAAACAATTTTTTTAATTAAAAATTACGTATTGGAATCCTTTAGGAGGATATTTCCTTCTTCCTCTCCAAAGTTTCATCTCAGTTTTGTCTTTCCCCGCGTCACTTTGAATCATCCGATCTTATCTGTATTGTGTTGCACGTTTGGGTTTTGAGCCGTTTCATCAAACTGATCGGTATTGAACGCCACCTCTGCTGCCAAGAAAGCGATCGTGTTGCAGGAGACGGTCAGGAGCGAAGCTGTTGTGACTTTAGGTAGTTTGGAATATTTCAAACAAGGCGACGTCGGGATCGATGGCCGTTAAGACTTCAAAACGCGAAGTTGCGGATCTACTTCCTGCGTCGCCGTGGTGGAGATTTCCCTCTTTATGTTATCAGTCCAAAGATGTGACCGATAAGTCGACCGGGTTCGTTCTGCTCGTTGGTGGTGATGTTTTTTTTCTTCTTCAGCAAAACCCATACTGACCTTTCAGTCAACTGCTCCCGCTTTGCATACCTACTCGCCATTTCCCTGGCATGCAAATGGAGGGAGATACAGAGCAGGCTTCCTAGGAGTAAAAAAAGGGGGGGTAAGGCCTCCACGACTGTGAGCTCCGAGACAATAATTAACCAAACGATCGAATCAAGTCAAAAAAACTTTGCGCCGACTTTTTGCTCTCGAGGCCGAATAAGGTCAATAAACTTGTTTCCTCGTAATCTTCTTCTTCTTCTTCCTTTTTTGATCGGAGGAACGGGGAACCAGTCGGCGTTGCATCATATTTCGCACCTGAACATATCTCGACGCCATCTGGTTTCTCGATTTTTTTTTTTTTCTTCCTTTTTTGAGGCGACCGACACCCCGCCACTTTAAAACCGCAGTGATAACGAAGAGTGGCGGCGGCGGTGGAGGGGCATTTTTAAAAAGTGGTAACCCTGGAAACCTACATTTATTATTAATCGACAAGATAACGCCCCCTCCCTCCCTCCCGCCTGCCCCCGCCGCCGCCGTCGAACCCATCAACATCCCGAGAGAACGTAACGTAAGGTAAAGTAAAAAAAAACACGCTTTTTATTTCACTTTGAGCTCCGTCTTAAATTTCCATTATTCATCACAAAAAGCCAAGCCAAGCCTTTTTTTTCCCCCACAATGAGTGTTTGACACTGATGGGCCCCTCCTCCTCACACACACACACACACACACACACACACACTCTGTAGAGGACTATTATTAATCACTCGTCTATCAGCTCCTCACATCTTCTCCACTATTTGCTGTTTAATCACTAAAATAATACGAACTGGGGGAGGGCGGTGGCATTGGCGTCAGGGGTGGGGGGTGTAAGGTTGCTATGGTGACCGAATGGGAGGAGAAAAAAAAAAAAAAAGGTCAGGCATAGTTTATCTTATCAGCGATAGGGAATGGTTACTAATTACAGATAGGTACTACCAGAGCTCGGTCCACCGGGCCCTGCCTTAAAACATTATCAGCAATCCACACCGGCCTGATATTAAAATTATCTCTGGAGTCATCCACACACACACACACACACACACACACACACACACACACACACACACACACACACACACACACACACACACACACACACACACACACACACACACACACACACACACACACACACACACACACACACACACACACACACACACACACACACACCTCAGTTAGCCGTCAAGCTAGCCAACAAACCCGAAAAGCTTCAGAAACAGAAGCTGAGGTGCTACCAGCTAACGGCTAACTGCTGTAAAAATAAAAATAAATGCATTTATTTGTCTAATTAGAAGTCAAAAAATTTTTCAATGTTGATTTTTTTTTTTTTTTTTTTTTGTAGATGGGTCAATTGGTCGACCAGAAGGAAAACGATTCTACAATAATTGTAAAAATAAAACATGCGATAAATATGTGTTTTGTTTTTTTTTTGAATAAAAAAATATTATAAAAAAAATAAAATAAAAATGAATAAAAATAAAAATAATAATAACTGAGTTGCAGCAAATATAAACTAGTCTACCACCAAATAAAAAAAATAAAAATAATATAAAATAAAAAAGTATAACTGAGAAAAAAACTATCGCAAGTAATAAGGATAAAAAATAATACGAAAATTAAAATAAATATATATATATATATATATATATATAATATAACACCTGTTGTAACGGTGACTTTAATTTTGTAATTAAACTGTAACTGCAGCAAATAAACTGCTCCCATATATAAATTTTAAAATATCACTCATCAGGTACAAAGATCGTCGACACATCTGTTGTCTTCATTTACACAACATTAAATATATAACACCTGTCGCGTTTTTATTATATTACAACTATTTCGACTCCTAATTCCCGAAAATAAATACATCGCGACGTTACCGACGATACCGTACGTTCTTGTTTCCTTCCTGTTCCCGACGTTTTTACCTGCATGACTGAGTCGACATAAGTTCCCGGTAACGTCGGTCAAACGTGTCGAACGTTGACGGCCGAAGTCCCTCTGATTACGATGCAGCTGATAAGAGGCGGTTCACTACAAATAACTGATAAACATTAGAGACCGAGAGCTGGTCCACTAATCATTAGTGACTGCGTGGAAACCAACGGGTCGTTGGACTGGAACTGTCGGACGACGATACTGAAAATGGTCGTAGTGTCTGCTAGCATTGAGGAAATACTTTAAGAAAACGCGATCAACGTTTTGAGGAAGTTTCAGGAAGAAATTTGTGGAATTTTGATTTTTAAATAAAAATGATAAAATATCGGATATACGTGATATTTTTGTAACTAAATCTTAAAGTCGTTAAAATGATTTTGTATCTTTTACTTAAGTTTCGGGTAAAGAAACAAATAAAGTATCGTATCGGATAATGTGCGATAATTTTTTCTTGTTTTTTTTTCCATTTAAAAAAAAAAAATCGGATTGAGCTCTGAGTGGATATGTGATATTTTTTCGGACCAAATATTTTACTACGTTTACTCAAATAATTGACATTTACTTTTTCTAGCACGTTAACATTTCAACTAGCAACAAGAAAATGACAAATTTGAAACATTTTGGTCAAATTATCATATTATATATATAAAAAAAAAATTGGTCTTTTATTTTGAAAGAATCACAAAAAAAATATTGCAAACAATCTTTTTTTTTTCCTACAGTGACACACAAAAAAAGATGAATCCAGTAAAAAAATTTGATGAATTCGAAACATTTTAGTCAAAAAACCAAAACTACCAGGAAACGTCTGGTCTTTTATTTTGAAAAATACGTCGTGTACGTCATAATAAAAACGGAATCTAAGGCGACAGCGAATAAAGATAAACAAACAGAGGTTCAAACATCATAATTGACGAAGGAAAAAAAGAAGCAGGAAGTGGAAAATGAAACTGGACGCAGGCGGAGAAACATAAGTAAAGAATAGCGTGACCCCCCTGCCCACGACTGATGCCAAAAAAGACCTTTTTCCCCTCTCTGACTCCACTTCCTATCACCCTATCACCCTCCTCTTCTTCCCTTTTTTTTTCCCTCCTGTGTCTTTTTTTTTTCTTTTTATCGCTCCGCCTTGCCAAGTCCACATCGTCGGTAACGAGGGTGTAGTTTCTTAACATTCATCATCGCTGAACTCTGAAACTTTATCAGCTCTGGAGAGCGGCGCCACAGCCCCGGCCCCGGCTTTCTCGGCTCTCAGATAGGGGCCGATAACACGCTGATAGATTACAGCAGATTGTTTTACTTCAGGGGACACTGCTGCTGCCGCTGCCGCTGCTGCTGCTGCTGCTAATACTAATACACAGACAAGACCAGAAGAGACTTTTACTTCTGTTGTTGTTGGGAAAAGAGAAAGAAACTAATGTCCGATTTCAGACGTTTTGTTGCACGGGAGTCGAAGCTAATTACGGCTAATTTAGCGGTCGACTGCTACTACTACACACACACACACACACACACACACACACACACACACACACACACACACACACACTTAGAGGGGGGGTAACCTGAGCTAGCGGTGGATTTGGAGACAGCTGACCTCCGCTTAAAAACAGGGTCAAGTGTGAAACACAAGGACCACTTTCTCTTTTTTTTTTTTTTAAAAGCCACTCTGACTCTCTCTCTCTCTCTCTCTCTCTTAATAAAAGACAGATCTTAATCTCGGCTGGAATAACCTCATAAAATCTACTAAGATTAAAACATATCTATATATAACCTCATAAAATGTCTCAAATTAATGGTTTATCCGTCGTTTGATATATTTCATTTCATTAATCTTTAATATTAGTCAGATCTGACGGAGAGTTAGAATAAAATAATGAGCTGTTACAGAGGTTGAAGAGCTGAACCTTCCCCTAGTTCAGACGCTGCTGGAGGAATTAAAAAAATTATCTAAATATTTTTTTTTAAATAATATTAAAAACATATGCATTAATTGCAAGTATTTTGGTAAATATAATAAGCAGTAAAAATAAAAAAATAAAATAAATACAAAAATATAAAATAATTATGATCTATATATTTATTACTATATACAAAATTATATCGATATATAATAAATAAAAATTATAATTGACAGTGAAATAATAATTAAAATAAAATAAAATACATGGCTCCTATAGACTGAATATTATGGTAAATATAATACTGTTAAAAAATAAAAATATATAAAAAAATTCCGGCAGTAAAATAAATCAAATAAAAATATTTTTAAAAATATATAATAAAAATAAAAATATAAAATAAATATCAAATATTTTTAAAAATTGGGAAAAAATTATTAAAAATAATAAAAAATAAAATAATTAAAAATACTCCTCTAGTTGAGGAGCTGCTGTATGATTAAAGGTGGGGAACTCCCATGATGCATTGCACTTCCTTTCTCTCTCATACACTCAAACCATTAAAACCTTCATATAAACTGTTACTTGACTATTTACTGGAAACCTGTTCAACTCGATGGGACTGATGTGTTTATATAAAAGAGCAGAAGAAGAAGCGTTTGACAGCAACAATCGGAGATTCACATGTAAATTAAGGTCGCGACCCGACGACCCGGCGACGGCGTCGGCGTGGAAACCTAAACCCCGCCCGGTTACCGCCGTCTCTATTAGCGACAGATTGAGAAGCGAGTTTATCTGAGAGCAGCAGGACGTGTGTTGAATGAATGAATTAAACCTTAAATAAACCAGGTTTATTCTTTTTTTTTTCCCCTACTGGTTTTAATTGAAGCGTCAACGTTTTGAATAAAAAATCTAAAAGTAATTTTTTTTTTATTATTTTTTTATTTTACTTCTTTCTTCCTCGCCCCTCCCTCCCTCCCCCTCCCTCCCTTTTGTTCCTGGCATTTTGGTTCAGCGAGATAAGAGCTAAAAAAACAAGAGAAAGGCTCAGAGAGTGAAAAAAGACCGATAGATAACGTTGATATCAACTCCTACACAACACGGTCCCGCTCTTATCGCAGCTTTTTATCGCATTTTTTTTGTTTCTTTTCTTTTCTTTATTTTTCTTTTAAACCTTTCTCCTCCCTGCTCTTTTTTTTATTTTATTTTAGGTTTTTTTTTATAGCGCTGCCCTTAAAACTTAAAGGTCAAATTAAGTTTTTTTTTTTTTTTTAATGGTTTAATTAATCAAATACGGCGACAAAAGGTGGCGGATTTCAAAATAAAATAAAATAAACTGATCGATTCGTTGTATTTTAAATTGTATAAATATATATATATATATATATAAATATATAAAAAAAAATAAATAAATAAAAATAATAGAAAGTAAAATATTTAATGAAACATTATAATTTATAAAAATAAAAAAATCCTAAATAAGGAATATTAAATGTATTTATATATTTATACATTTAATATTGTGATATAAATATTATTTAATGCTAAGTTAAAAAAAACTAATAAAATAATATAAATATATATCTTAATAGTTTCTGTTTTTATATATTTGTAAAAATATTTTTATTACATTACATATATATAAAATATATTTAAAAATTCAGTAAATATTAACAAAAGTAAATAAACTGATTTTTTAAAAATAAAAAAATATTTAAAAATAAATAAAATAAAATAATTATAAATAAAAATATATTCTATAGTTCAGATCATTTATAATATATTCTAATCCAACGTTGATAATAATAATAATAATAAATAAACATCTTTAAACTTCTCAACTCTTCTTCTAAGCTTTTATTTTGGTCACACTTCCTGTTTGACGACTTCAATCAATCAGGAGCAGAACATCATCAATAAAGATATTTAACAGTTGAAGCTGCGCGAGGAGTCGAAACTCCCATGATGCACTGCTCTGGCACTTGCTCCCTCAGTTTTCATTGGCCCTCCAAAATAAAAGTCAGCGGGGCGTTTTATTATTAATTTTTTTTGCTGATTTCGCGAAAGTATCGAATTTGACTCCTTCAAAATAAAAGCCTCATTATTACTATTATTATTGCTGCTGATTAAAATGGACGTTAAACGTTTGAGACGAACATAGTCTGTGTTTATATATATATATATATATATATATTTGTATATAAAGTGAACTGGATCTTTTCCTGGTATCAAACTGGAGTCATCGGTGGAAACATCTGTAGCTGCAGTTGTTGTTCACTGAGCTGTTTCAGTTTCTATCTCTTCATCTATCTTCCCCCCCACCTCCTCCTCCTCCACCTCCTTCTTCTTCTTGTCTTTTATATAAAACCCTCCGACTTCTTCTTCGACTCGTTTGCTTCGTGAACCAAACAAAAAATGTGACTTTTCTTCGCTTCGCTTCATCCACTAAAAGAAAACAGCGAAAAAGAGAAAAAGACGAAAGGGCCCCACCCTTTTTCTAGATAGAGAGAAGAAGAAGAAGAAGAAGAAGAAGAAGGAGAAGAAGAAGAAGAAAAAAAAACATAATTTATCTGTGTATTATCAAGAAAGGCAGACACTTTAATCAGTCAGCTATGAAGTCAGTATTTCCATTCTTATCTGTCGCAGGAGTGGAAATGGAGAGGAGATAGCGTTCTGGGAGCCCATCGGTGGGCAGGAATGATAATGGGGGGGGTGGAGAGGGAGGTGGAGGGGGTTGAGGAGGAGTGGGGGGGGTTGGGGGGGGCAAGGCTAGGCTATTGGACCGCTGTGTCAGCGCTATCTGCACCCATTATCAACGGCCTTATCGGAGCCACGATCAGCCTCGCTGTAATGGGGCCAGTTCAACTTTCCACATTATCATACTGCCAAGACCTGGTTAGTGGGGGGGGGGGGGGGGCGTCTGGATGGAGACAGGAGAGGGTGGAGGGGGGTAAGAAAAGAAAAGAAGGGGTGATAGAGATAAAGAGAGAGAGAGAAATAGAGTAAAGGAGCAAATAGAATAATAAACACCAGTGTTGTTGTTGTCGTTTTCACTTCCTGTTTCATTCCTTCATTAATCTGTGACAGATTATAGATTTATTATTATTATTATTATTATTATAGAATCTGAATGATTCATCTCAACAAACATGTTCTTCTTCTTCTCAAGAACAAGAACATGTCTCTTTTTTTGCAAATATGTAAATAAATTATTAAGTCAAATTAAAAGTAAAAAATAGCAAAAATTTTTGCTATAAAAAATGTTTTGTTTTTTTTTTTCGGCCCTAATTTGATAAATAAATAGATAAATAAATAAAAGAGTGATTAAAAACAGTTACTTTTTAATAAATAAAAATAAAAAAAATTTGATAAAATTAAAAAAAAATTTGTAAAAGAACAAAAAAATGTCTGTGTGGCAGCGTTGCTTTAAAATAAAAAATAAATAAATAACATGGAAAAAAAAATAAGAGAAATATCTAAAAAAAAAAAAAAATGTTTTGGCTGCAGCCTTAAAAAAAAAACACTTCAATGAGAAGAAAGATTTTATCAAAAAAAAAAAAAATAGAATAAAAAATTTTAAAAATTCTTAATAAAAAAAAAAATTTTTTTAAAAATAAATTATTTTTTAGACATAAAATCCATTTAAAGAACAAGATGTTTTCTAATAAAAAATAAATAAAATAAGAAAAAAATTACATTAAATATTTATTAAAAAAAAAAAATTTTTACAGCTGGAATTAAATTTATATGATGTTAAATATATAATCAAGTTTGTTTAAAGTTTTGTTCGACTCAACACTGATTTATTTTCACCTGTAGCACAAACCGTTGAGTGAGCACATTGTTAGGGCGCACACACACACACACACACACACACACACACACACACACACACACACACACACACACACACACACAGACAGCTTTGTGATTGGCAGCTCACTTATCAGCCAGGGAGCCACAGCACCACGGTTTACACAAGCACAAAGCAAATCCAAAGGGCCGGATCAGTGCGACACCAACGGATCACATGACTCATAATGTCCACAAGAAGACGTGACGGAGACTGAGACACTGAGACGTTCAGTCGTCATACAACCACTGATTAACTCTATAACTATATATCAATATATAGAAACACAGAATTAACACAGAAAAACACACTGTTGACGTGTTTATCAGCCTCTGGTGCTAGCGATCGCTAACAGCTAATGACCGCTAGGAGCTAATGATCGCTAACATCTAGCGATTGCTAACAGCACAATTCAATGACCATCAAGCTCCAAAAATCACGACAATTACAGAAGAAAGAAACAATTAAAGGTTACAAGTGTTTAGTACAAACTCTAAACAAGTGTTAAGCTAAAGCTTTGAGATGCTAATGTTCATAGATGCTAAGTGTAAGAGATGCTAAGTGTTTCAGATGCTAAGTGTAAGAGATGCTAAGAGTTAAAGATGCTAAGCGTTAGCTGGGTCAAGTGTTACTGATGTTAAGCATTACCTTAGTATACATGCTAAACGTTAGCGATGCTAGGCGCTAGCAAATGAGCAACAAATGAGCACTGAGCAACGAGCAATCATTGGAAATAATCACAATTTTTTCCCCATAATCAAGATGGTACCCTAATCTGTATGTGTGTGTTTGTATATATATATATATATATATATATATATATATATATATATAGTGTGTGTGTGTGTGTGTGTGTGAGTAAAAGAGGGAAGCAGTCAGGGTCACAGAGGAAACACCACTGTTGTAGAAGAATTACAACCTCTTCCCGCTGTTTACTCACGTCGTCAGTGAGTTATAGTTACTGTGGTTATAGATTCAGTTCCCTCGGCTCCGCTACGGTTCCACGTCGTAAAACGTTTTCACCTTCGACCCGAACGTCGACCACGACGTCGACGGTAGCGACGGCGACGACGTCCGGAAACTGTTTTTACTACGACGCAAACTGGAGTTTAACCAACAAAATGAAAGAAAATGTGATTTTAAACCAAGTTCAGGTGGTTTGAACGAGTCTGGACCATCTGAGGATATAGTGTGTGTGTATATAACTGGATATATATAATATATATATCAGTGTGTGTAGACAGCCAGTGTTATGACAAGGCCCCCCAGCAGCAGTGATAAGAGCAACCATTTGCTCCTACTGTTCCAGGGTGTTAAAGCGACCTGGACAAACAACAGCACCTGACCTGCTTTTACAGCTTCACACACTTTTATACACACACACACACACACACACACACACACACACACACTCTCACACACACTCACACAATAAACTCAACTGTAGCCTGAATCCTCAGATCGATAGATGAGATATTAAAGTGATAACGAGTCGATGGTTGAAACGGTTGAAAAAAAAAAAAAAAAATTAAATTAAATATAAATATAAATATATATATATTTATTATTTAGTAATACTCATACTCAAACTTTAAACCTTACAAAAATAATTTTAAAATTTAATAAGAAATATTTTTAAAATTCATATATAGACACACAAATACATATGAATATATATATATTTAAAAATGTACACATAAAAAATAACTTTATTAATACTAAGATGTTTGCACCGACCACTGAACCTTAATAAAACAATTTTTTTTTAAATTTAAATATTAAAAAAAATAAATATATAAACATAAATATATATTCTAATTTATTTTTAGAAATATATAAATTAAATGAACGTCAGCGAATCTGTTCTGTCAATTTTCTATTTATTTATTTTTTTTAAATCTTTTACGTCTCAAACATAGGACTTACACATTTATTTTGAAAATCCTACACAGGAAGTGAATAATCATTAACTAGTTTTCTATAATTAATAGAAAGTGTGCGTTTCATTGTGTGATACTTTCCAGCTTTGGAAGAGATAACTAATAACTAATGATAACTAACAGCAGATTAAACGTATTGATTGTGTGTATATATATATATATATATATATATATATATATATATTTATAATAAAAATAATAATAGTAAACGAGTATAAAGAACAGAAGCTACTTCACAGCGACGTGACCTGACGTTGACCTGGTCTGTAGACGAGGATGAAACAACAAGTAGCGACTGAACAGGTCAGTTTAGTTCAGTCTGTCTGTTTTTATAAAGAAGAAGAAGAAGAAGAAGAGGAAGAAGAAGAGTGTATATATGTGTGTGTGTTTATATGTATGTAGCAGGATACCACTTCCAATAAACAGTAGAAGAAGTATCTGCTATTAGTCAGACAGACTGAACTATACATATATATATATATATATATATATATATAAATAAATAGTGGATACTACTTTCAATAAACAGTAGAAGAAAAGAAACAGTCTATAGATAGACAAAACATCTTCTATATATATAAATATATATATATATATATATATATATATATATATATATATATATATATATATATATATATATATATATATATATATATATAGAGAGAGAGATGATGACAGGAATAGAAAACATCGTTTCTTTTCTGATATTAGTTAGAGAGTTTGAATCACACTTATATATCTATATATAAAATGTGTTATATACACACACACACATCTTCTGTCAGCGCTACTTAGTAACAAGTAACTTTAGCATAAGTGACTAACACCTTTATTTAAAAAAAAAACCACACAACTTCCCAAAAACAAGACACATAACCCAGACGTTGTAGAGCCACGCTAGCAGCTAGCTAAGCTAAGCTACATCCACACACACGCGCGGCTCTGACTAATCGCTGCTATCTGATCGCGATCGCCGAGCGCCACCAGAACCCGACGCTAGCGTCCGAAAAAGAAAAAGGAAACGGCCCGTATCAGTCACCATCTTTTAATATCTGCGGCTCCGATCGACACGTTAGCGCTAGCGCTAGCGTTAGCGTCGAGTCATCCTGCTGACGCTTGCTTTCTTTTCTTTTTCCTTCCTCCTCCCCCTTAAAAAAAAAAAAAAAAAACTTTCACGCCTTTTAAGTTGAAAAAAGAAAAAAAAAAAACCCAACATGTCTGCTATCAGGGTGTTATCAGTCGTGAGTAATACTTGGTATTAGTTTTAATTTAATTA